>JANHGL010024177.1:0-30888 GCA_024611195.1 Ceyx melanurus
TCGGGGCGAGGAGCGACTGCGCCTTCCTGCCTTGGCACGGCGAGTGCCTCCAGCCTAGGAGTTTTCCTGAAGCAGCCGTCACACCGGGAGCACTTTTGGTAGAGAGGGAGCAGAAGGAGACCCCGAAATGACTTACCTCCCGAGACACGACTGAAGGGGACTTACTGGAGTGGAACCATAGTGGAATTTGGGTCTGGAGAGGAGTTGCTAACGAGCTTTTTTCTTTTTTTTTTCTTTTTTTTTTTCTTCTTCTTCTTCTCCCTGTGCCTTCCCGTCTTTTCGCCCATCATTGGAAATGAACAAATTGCATTTGCAATTCAGAAAGTAGAAATATTAAGTATTCCATCCCCCGGGAAGCACACATGTAGTAATGACAAAGGATTGCAAAGGAGAGAGTGGCTCCAGTTTCTCAGAGAGATCCCCTTAAATGGATTACTAAATGGGACACTACATCAGCTAGTTCTGTTTTCTAGCTGCCTAGATACATGCACCGAAAAGGTACAGTACTCTTCCGTCCTATCCCTACCTGATGTTTTGGGGTTGCTGGGAAAGGAAGGCTCCCGAGTCGCACCGGCAAGCTTGGGAGGAATGAGGATGGTTGTGTGGTTCGCAGGCTGGATGCTGCTTTCTGTCTCGACAGCGTTTGCAGTGTCTAGGGAGGGGGAGAAGAGCCGTCTGCAAGTGCACACGCTGCGCTTGTTGTTGCCACTTTCCAAGCGTCTCGTGGCTTCACCTTTCTTTTATTTTTTCCTCCTTTTTTTTCTAGTCCCCTTGCCGCTATCCCCCAACTGCTTAATGTGTTAAGTCCTTCTCCCTCGCCCGTGGCACAGCTTGCATGTGCGGTGCTCGGGTTCTTCTCTTCCACCCCAGCCCCGAACCCTGCTCGCAGCAGGGCCGGCAGCGGGGGGTCGCGGAGAGCTGAGCGGCCGCGGGACGCCGGGTCCCCGCTGAGCCCGCAGCGCGGCGGGCAGGGCCGTGCGGAGCTGTCCTCGGCGAGCATCTCTCCACCCCGGGTGCGGCCGTCTCCACTCGTCTCTCTCTTTTCTCGGCGGAGCCGGTGAGAAGCGAGCGAGCTCCCCCGCTGTCCCCAGCGCACCGCCCGGCTCGGGTCCGGATTTGTTTTCATTCCTCCCGCGCTGGCAGTGCCGGGCGGGAGGCGCCCAGGGCTTGACCCTGCCAAGGGAGGAGTCGGTCTCTCTGGGGTCGGTTGGGATGCGGGATGCTCCAGGGAGTGAGTTTTTTGTTTAAGTTGTGAAGGAACACAGAGGTTTTTCCCTCTTTTTTTTTCGATGCTGTCGGTTGATTGTGGGTCTGGGTGAAATGTAACCCTTCCTTACATGCAGTAAAACGATTTTTTTGTTGGCTCTTGGGCACTCTAAGCGAGTCTTTTGGCCAGGGCACTGAATCCCTGCAGTTAGCCTGGGCTGTGGCAGACACAGACTTTCTGCCCTCAACTCTGTACTGTTTGTCCAGACCAGTATTAGAGGCAATTCTGGGATCACCTCCTGGGACTTTCTGTTGTCTGTCCAGCACAAATTGGAGGGGATCATACCCCTGCTTTTTTTTAGCCCCCCAGTGATGAAAAACCTGGATGCACAGGTAAGTCACCAGCCAGCACTGGAGATGGGGAGATTTTGCCAGTGTAAATAAAGTTATTTATTCCAGTCCTCCCTGGAGTATTCAAGGCACGTGCAGTGCCTCAGCTGCTGGAGCTGTATTTGGTGGTTGTTGTGTTACCTCTGCTTGTTTGTCAGTGTGAAAAAGGTGTTTTCTTGCCCTGATACCTTATGGAATAATCCCACTGCTGTCAGTTACACTGTACACAGCTGGATGGAGCCACCTCAAGCAGCTAAAAATTACTCTTAATGGGAATGTTGAATCAAGTGGATATGTTCATGGCTCAAAATAAGGTGGGGGAAAAATGTTAGCTGCTTTGTAAGCACCGTAGTTGGGAAATAACATGTTTACAGCATGGGACAGTGGGTCAAACCAAAAGCTCTGTGTTCAGTAAATAATGTTTCATGGTGGTTTATATCTTGCTTTTGTTTTTGACTGTGCCTGTCTCGTCCGTGGTGATGGAGAAATGATTTTAGCTTTTCTTTCCTGACCCTCCCTTCTTCCTCAGGACTAATGCTACCTTGCTCTCTTTCTGCTTCCCGCTTGTCAGGATTTGGTGGGCTTGAGACTACAAACTCCACTGCCAGTGGGTTTAATTTTGGGGGTTTCGGATTAACCGCTAATCCGGCGGTGAATTTTAATATCGGCGGTTTCGGTGTTTCCACCACCTCCACTCCACCATTCAATTTTGGTAACAGTCTGGCGAGTGCAGGTAGACCGTACGGATGTTTTCTTCTGTAACCAGTGCTCGTGGCAGGGGTCCAAGAATTTGCTTTCTGATCCGAGAACCCGTGCTCGGCGCCGACCGCTTCCAGGGGTTGGAAATGGCTTTGAGAGCCGTTGAAGCCGCAGGGGGGGGCTTCTGCCCATCAAATTCCCAAGAGAGAGCTGTTGTGGCCTGAGATTCTTGGACTGCTGCAGTCATGTTTGTCACCTCCCCCCCCGCACCGTGTCTCCTCACTCGGTGGTTTCCTCGGAGAAACACGTTGTATACGACCAGCACAAGAGGAACAGCCCTTGGCTGCCCCGGCTCTCCCGAAGGGCTTGTGGGAGGCTCTGGGCCAGGGTGGGGGTTGTAGAATGAAGCGTTCACCCCCCAGCTTGCAGATCCATCAGTTCTGATGAGATCTCCACAATCTTTCCCATGAAAATGGGATTTTATGGATTTCTGGTCAGCCCGGGGGGGTCTCGTTGCTGCTGCTCGTATAGGAATTGCATCCATTCCACAGTCATTGCTCCCTGTCTTGGCGTACTCCGACCTGTTCCCTGCACTCGAGGGGGTCTGGGGTTGGTTTCATTCACTAGGAGCACTCCTGGACTGGAGATACTTAACTCTGGTGAGCAATCGTCCCTCTGAGATCCTTTGTGACAGGACAGCTCAGTCTGCCATGAGCACAAGAACTACCCAAAAGCTGTGTCCTCTGGTGGTACTCCTGCTAGGGGGTCTCACCTGCGGGTAGGGCTGACACTTGAGTGTTACAGGGAACGACTCCTATCCACTCACACTGAGATGGTCACTGAATGGAAAGAAAAGGCAATTCCATGGCACCTTTGGTTAAAGCTTTTTATTTTGTGGGTATACCTGAGGATGTTAAGCATAGTAGGTCTAGAGAGACCTTTTGTTGCTATTGATGTGCAAAATACCAGTGCCAGGGTCTTTCTGACAAATCTTTTCTAGCAGAATGTCTTTTTTTTACATGTAGAAAAAGCTTGAAAGAGAGAGAACTTGGTCTCCAGGGCAAGCTGTGGTGGCACCTCATGTGGTGGGCTGTCTGGGCCAGTAGCAGCTGCCTTGGCACAGCCACCCCGCACTGGGGCACTTCTTCTAAGGGGGTAGATGGGAAGAGGGGACTCTTAGGGCTTTCTCTGGCACCATGGAGCTCAGGCCCTCACCCAGGTCTCCCTCTGCTAGCCAGTGGCTGACTTTCCTGAAAGCCTGTGTAAGGCTGATAGCTTCTGCATCCATCTTCCTCCTCTGACAGTGATTGAGCCTCAAAGTGAGATTTACTGGGGAGGGTGATAGGGAAATTAGGCTTAAAAACCCCACAACCTTCAGGAGTTTAGCATGTAGAAGGAAATTGCTACTGTGACAGCATCCCCACGTAGGCAGAGCAGCTGTGTGCACCCTGACCTTGAGCTGTGCTTGGTTGGCTCCTGGGTTTGCCCAGAGGAGGTTAGGAATGGTTAAAAAGCTCCCAAGACACCAGATAGTTTATTAAACACAACAACATTGGCTAGAAGTGCTCCAGAGAGAGAAGCCAAGCAACATCCACCATAGGTGTGCCTGTCAGGAAGGCCAGCCCATCCCATTGGTGTCGAGCAGGGTGGTAGCAACTGCTGCTTCTGCACTTGCATTCTGGAGGCACCACGCTGGCTTTCTGCTCCGTGTTTCCTCCCCCGTTTCCTTGGACAATGAGCCGGGTCCCCCCCGAGTTCCATGCTCGTAACGTGCCGCCTCCATCTGTCAGCATCTCATCCCACCCCCCACGTGCAGTGCCACGCTCGGCCGCCCCCCGCGTGCCCCCCGCCTCACCCACGTGCTCTGTCCCACAGGTGCCTTTGGAGGCTTTGGGACCAGCACCACCACCGCAGCGTCCGCCTTCAGCTTCTCCGCGCCCACCAACACCGGCGCCGGCGGTAAGAGCCCCCCAGCCCCGGCACCCCCCTGGCAGCCCTTGGGTTGGCATTGGTGCCACTCTCCTCCTCCTTGGTAACTCTTCTCTTCGCTCCCCAGGGCTCTTCGGCGCTACCCAGAGCAAAGGGTTTGGATTTGGCACCAGTTTTGGCACAGGAACCGGAACCAGTTTGGGGAGCGGGTTGGGGACCGGGCTGGGCTTCGGAGGCTTCGGCACCCAGCAGCAGCAGAGCAGTAAGTACAGCCTTGGTTTCACAGATATTAGGGGTTGGAAGGGAGCTAGAAGATCGTCTAGTCCAACCCGCCTGCCTGAGCAGGGTCACCTAGACCAAGTCACCCAGGAACAGATCCAGGCGGGTCTTAAGTGTCTCCAGAGATGGAGACTCCACAACTTCCCTGGGCAGCCCGGAGTTTCACCTGCTCTGAGGATTTAATGTCAGCACTGTCTGATGTAGACTGATTAGTTTTGCTTCTCCACTGTGGAATGATGCTGCTGGTGCACGGGGGGTGTGTGTTAGCCAGCGAGTGTCTGGGTTGGTACAGGAGAGCCTCTGGTTTCATCCAACACAGCCTTAGGAAGCGGCTTGTTCAGCCAGCCAGCCCAGACCCCCGCCCAGTCCAACCAGCTCATCAACACAGCCAGCGCCCTCTCGGCCCCCACGCTCCTGGGAGATGAGAGAGATGCCATCCTGGCCAAATGGAACCAGCTGCAGGCCTTCTGGGGAACTGGCAAAGGGTACTTCAACAACAACATCGCTCCGGTGGAGTTCACGCACGAAAACCCCTTCTGCAGGTTTAAGGTATGGAGTTTGCAGCTGCCCACAGACACTCCTGGGGCAGTTGCTCTGCTTTGAGTGTCTCAGCAGGCTCTGCTGCTGTTGAGGGTGCTCTGGGACAGTGTCTGTCTGGGTGAGGCACCCAGTCCTGATGCATGCTAATGTAGAGATGCTGGAGGCCTGGGTGTTGCTGGGGTACTGGTGATGTGTATGTGCACTGTGGGGAGCAGTCAGTTTAGTGCCTGTGCTTGGGCACTATCTCAAGTGGCATACTGAAAAATTCCATCTATGCCAGCAAGCCCTCAGGAAAGTCCTGGAGAAGCTGGTGGTGCAGGTTTATTGCTGGTTTATTGCCTCTCTGGGCATTAGACACCTGATAAGAGCAGAGCATTATCAGAAGGTTCCACATTGAATCCACTCGTGCACATCTCCAGCTCTGGAACAAATGAGAAGCATGCAGCCCTTAACCCAGGAAAGGGCACTTCTAAGGGGTGTTTCAAAAGCTACTCTGCTGGAGAACATTTGAAAGAGGGCCTGACTTTCTGTCTCTGCATCTCTGAATATGTAGTAACTTTTTGAACCAGTTGCTCTAAGCATTGAGGGGTTTAGTCCCTTCATGCCACATAGATCTGCTTGTGCCAAGCTCTGCATCCCCTGATTTTCTTTGTTGGTTTGCAGGCCGTGGGTTACAGTTTAATGCCCAACAACAAAGATGAGGATGGCCTGGTGATCCTGGTGTTCAACAGAAAAGAAACAGACATTCGAAGCCAGCAGCAGCAGCTCGTAGAGTCACTGCACAAAGTCCTGGGAGGGAACCAGACCCTCACCATCAACGTTGAGGGGGTGAAAACGATGCCAGATGATCAGTAGGTGAACTTGACACTGTTTGGCCTGTTTCTACTGCACCTTAAAGTTGTCTCTTTTGTCTCCCTTTCTCCTGGATTCTAGAGCTGTCCATCCCAAGCTTGCTTCTGTGTCTCCTTCACATTGCTCTTTCTCAAGGTGTGAGTCCAGCCCCTTTCCTGTGTCCTCTCTGAGCACCCATGTTTTGTCTTGCTCAGGACAGAAGTGGTGATCTACGTTGTGGAGCGCTCGCCCAACGGCACTTCCAGGAGAGTTCCCTCCTCCACCCTCCACACCCACTTTGAACAAGCCAACATCAAAACGTCTCTGCAGCAGCTGGGGGTCAGCCTCACCATGGCCAGGACTGAGCTCTCCCCAGCACAAGTCAAACAGCTCCAGCAGAACCCTCCTGCTGGTTCGTGATCTGGGTCTCTGATGGGGAGTTTTGGGGTCTCTGGGAGGAATGCCCCACTGGGAAACACCCTTTAAAACTGTGAGAGCTGCCAGGGCACTCAAAAATACTGACCTAGCTTTAATTACATCTGGTTTTCCTGCTGAAGCACACTGTGGTCTACCAAGACAGTTGTCATGTATCAGCAATAGGCCACACAACACCCCACAGTGTGGTTTAGCCATCATCAATCACTTCTACTTGTCCAAGTTTTAAACAGCAGCTTAATTATCAGACTAATCATGGCCTTTATTAATTTCCTAGCACTCAGAGGGGTTGCTTAGCCCATATGCATGGCCACAGGTAGTAGGTGTACAGCTGTGGCTTACAGTTCATTCCCTTCCCTAGGATAACTGTAGCTTATTTTCTCTCTTTGTGCAGAGAACTTTCTTCTTTTTATCTCTCTCTAATCAGAAAGTCAATTCCTTCCCTCTCAGTGCTGCCATGGATTTTTTTGTTCCTCACATATCTTGGTATGTGAGGCATTTAATACACCCCTGGGATTTGCAGCGAGGTCTGGAGAATGTGATAATTTGTACTGTGACATTGATGCATAATTAGACTGCTTTTATTTTACATCATCACCTGATAAAGCAGTCCATGGCAGAACAAGCCATGTGTCAACAGAATCCTTAGATCCTTGTTAGGAACCATGATCATTCCTATTGGGATTATTTTGCCAGCTGGTTTGGTACTTTGATCACTTAATTACTGATTTTTACTTTTTTTAAACAAGCAGCTTGAAGAGGGAAGATGTCTCAAGTGTAGCATGTAGTGGAAACAACAGGAATTTTTCCCTTTGCAGCACAGATTGTCCAATTTGATGGCCCATGGGTTGTTGCCTTCAAACCAGCCACTGGGTCTGAACTTAGGACCAGCACCAAGCCCTTTAAGAACTATCTTAATTAACCTTAATTTGTATAACATCCATTGAGGTTAGCAAAGTTCATAGGGTTGGTGGATTTCCTGGTATTGTTCCTGTTTAACAGCTGCAACATGTGGTGTCTCTTCAGATCTTTTCACACTAAAAACTTGTTTGTTTGGTTGTGTTTTTAAAGGTGTTGATCCAATTATATGGGAACAAGCCAAAGTTGATAATCCTGATCCTGACAAGTAAGTCTAATAGTCTGTCTGAGAATGACAGACTTGGAAAGGGGGAAAATATATAGTATTGTTTAGTACCCTTGAGGGGACTTGCAGGAAATTTAATAAGTCTGTCAAGTGTTATCTCCTTTGCAGCAGTGGGGATTACTAGGCCTGTCTAATCCCTTTACTCCTTTAGGCACTTAGGGGTTGTCAGAATCAAGCACCTTACTTGGATTACTTCAGCCTGTGGTGTCCTCCATTAGATGGACTAGTTACTGGGACTTATTTTTTGCAACCTTTATGGGGTTTTTTTCCTCTTTATTCCTGCAGCTGAAAGTGATGTACCCTTGTACCCTCCAGTAACCACTCAGAGTTAACTTAGGCAGATTTCTGTAGGAAAAAAAGGAGCATGTTGTTAAGAATAGTGAGGAATCTATAACTTAGCAAAGCAAGATATATTCAGATATTAATTTATAACAGGCCAAGATTATCTGTAACTATTAATAATGATGAATCCCAACTACATGTCTAATATAAAACTGTGTTGTAAGAAACCTTTGTGTTCTTGCAGACTTATTCCTGTGCCAATGGTGGGTTTCAAGGAACTGCTGAGAAGATTGAAGGTCCAAGATCAGATGACCAAACAGCATCAAACTCGATTAGATGTAAGTTTTCATCTTTAGTGTGAGTGCTGCTGTTACAGAAGAATGTGCTGTTAAATGAGCTGCCTCCTGTGTGTTGAAACCTGAGACTGGGCCCTTCATAATCATCATTAATTATGTCTTTTGGCCAAGCCCTGAGCATTTTGGCTTTGGTTTATTTCAGGTTCAAGCTGTGTCATGGGCCAATTCAAAACAATTGAATTAAGTTGCACTAGGGTGGACTCTTAATTTGAGCACCACCCGGTTTGCTGATGCCTTCCCAGTTGCATATGAAAATAAGCAGGAAGCAGGATGCTTTCTGAAATAATTTTGTTTTAAACTGGGATTGAGGTGTTCTGTTAGCAGAAGGTGATGACTTCCAACTGACTCCATCTCCTCTGCAGATAATATCAGAAGATATCAGCGAGCTGCAGAAAAACCAAACGACCACTATGGCAAAAATTGCCCAGTACAAAAGGAAGCTGATGGCACTTTCTCACAGAACCTTACAGGTAAGGGGGATGGTCCAGAGGGCTCAGAGGCAAACTGAGGGGGCAGAAGGACCACCTTGTGCCTGGCCAGTGCTGAAAATGGCATTCTGACTTTGTCTAAATGGTGTTGAGTAACACACAGAGCAGGTGGGGGGAGCAAAACCACACTTGGCTGGGCTGGTGGGAGAGAGATGGGCAAAGTGTTCTCTAATGAACCTCAAAGGCTTCTTTTGTAGGTGTTAATAAAGCAGGAGATCCAAAGGAAAAGTGGCTATGCCATTCAGGCAGATGAAGAGCAGCTTCGTGTGCAGCTGGACACGATTCAGTGTGAGCTCAACGCCCCAATGCAGTTCAAGGTGAGCTTCACAGAACTTTGCCCACAGCTCCCTTTTCTCCTCCCAAAGAATGGATGTTTTCCAAACCCTGCATCTCTTTATGTCGTGCAAAGCTTTCAGGAGCCTGGCAGCATTTCCAGGTTATAGTGTCACACTCTTTGCTGCACGACTAGGAGGTAGTGAAGTGTTTTGAAGTTCGTAGAGCTGCTTGTTCTTTGTGTAAAAACTGGAAAAAGGCCTGAGCAGCAATACTCCCTGCCCTGGTGACTGGAGGAGTGGGTGGTGCACTCTGGAGCTGTGACAGGTGTGAAAGAGTTGTGTCAGATTTGAGCCTTTTTCTCTTCCCAGGGCAGACTGAATGAGCTGATGTCCCAAATCAGGATGCAGAACCACTTTGGGACAGTGCAGGCTGAGGAACGCTACTACATAGATGCAGATCTCTTGAGGGAAATCAAGCAAGTAAGCATTACTGGGTGGAATCCTGGCATGCTCTTTGAACTGCACAAGTTAATTACATGTCAGTCTAGATCCATCTGCCATCTGTCATTGCTAATTTTTTTATTTTTCTGGGGACAGTGTGTTGTGTGATACTGGTCTGTGCAGTTGGGCATAGACAAAGCTGGTTTGCCTTCTTCCAAGGAATTTTGGCAGGCTTTTGACTTCAATCATAGTTCAAATGAACTATGCTCATGCTGGTTTTCCTATCCACAGCATCTGAAGCAGCAGCAAGAAGGCCTGAGTCACCTAATCAGCATTATAAAGGATGACTTGGAGGACATCAAGCTTATAGAACACGGGCTGAATGAGAGCATTCCCATCAGAGGAGGAGTCTTCAGTTGACGAGGTAGAGGCTGCTGGGCACGCACAGAACACGTTACTCAAGTTCATGGTTCACCTTCCAAGGCTAAAACTGTTGAGGTAAAATCAGGTATCTTCCAGGAGCAGTGGTATTTTGGCTGTTACCTTTAGAATTAGCAAAGCCTCTTCTAAGCTTTCGAACTTGACCTTTGGAAGGTTTCTCTTTTATAAAGCTCTATATGCTTTAATAAAAGAAGGAAAACTGAATCTGTTCAGATACCATTTTACTACAAAACTATATGTACTATTGTACATTTTTCCTTGTTTGGGGGGTTTTGTTTTCTCCTTTTTTATTTTTACAACAGCAGCATTGTCCTAGAAATGCAGTGAAGAGGGAGTTGTTCCACTTGTGACTTGGTTTGTGGAAAGCTTAGTCTGCTTCCATGTTTGTGTCAAAACAATCGAGTAAGATCAGTATGTAAGCAGCTAATTTAAATTGTTAGCTATGTATGTTGCTGTAATTGTGTCAGTCTCTGCAATACCAGTAGTTTACTGGGGCAAGCTGCAGGAATTGGACCTTTCCAGTTTGTGTCCTTCCTTTGGACTGCAAGGATCTGAAGGTTGCCTTTTTACCACTTGACATATGTGAATTAGACAAAGCTTTGCTGCCCCTTAAATAACAACAGAATGTCTTGACCTTGTCTTCTGCCTTTTTCAAATTGCTGGAGAGTAATAAATTCAGTCTGACTTTGTAATAACTTGTGCATGGTGTTGGCTCGTTCTCAGCTACAGCAGCAAGGCAGCTCCAGGCTCATGCCTGTCACTCCTCCAGGCCAGCAGGTGACAGGCCTTCAAACCCTGCCACAGAGCTGCTGGGTGCCCCTGCTGGAGTGACTCTGCTGCACATTTGAGATTAATATGTTGGGTTTTCACCCTTCACATCAGCCCCTGCCTTTCTAAGATTTGAAAATACCTTGATCACACAGCAGGGGGCTGTGTGGTCTGCTGCCCTGGCCTTTGAAAAAGGACTGATCTCCATGGGTTTCTTTAAAAAGCCTTCTGCTAGAGACAGTTTGACATGTGTGAGGTGGATTTTTCAACAGCTTGCTTCCCTGGATGTATTGTGTTGCTTCAAGCATAGAGGACAAACTTACCCCAGCAAAGGAACACCAGGGGGTAGCTGCTGTCCCTGGGCAGCACTTGAGCTGCCAGACCAGAGGAGACAGGCACAGCCCAGAAGCGGCAAACTAGAAAAATCCTGTTTATTGAAAGGAAAGCTGTTGCTCTAACAGTCACTACCTTCACTTCCACGTCGCCACCCTTGAATACACCCGTAGCATTCATCATGTGCGTTGCCAGAAGTTGCATCTTGCCCCAGGCAGGAATTTCTACTTCCACCCCTTGTCAGAAGGGCCAGAACTGAAGCACAGCTTGTCTATGGTACCCATCACCATCCCCGGGCACATCCAAGCGCTCGGGGCGGTCCCTGCAGCCAGCAAGGGCCACAGGTACCCTCTCCCCTCCCCTGCTTCGCACCCTCGGCGGCCAGGGAGGACGCGGCGGCAGCGGCAGCGGAGGTGGGGACCCCCCACCCCGGGCTCTGTCACCCCTGCGACTGCCTGACGAGGCGGAAGGCTTCGAGGAACTCGTTGAAGTCAATGTTGCCGTCCTTGTTGAAGTCGATGCTGCGAACCAGGTCGCTGATGCCGTCGTCCGTCAGCTCGATGTTCATGTGGGAGCTGAACAGCTTCCAGGTTTGGTGGAATTCCTCGAAGGAGATGAGACCTGTGGAGAAGGAAGGTGCAGGGTCAGCACCTTCAGGGTGACACTCGGGATCCTGAGCACACTGCGTGACTGCTGTTGCTTGCATCACAATTTCTGTTCTGATGAACTCCTGCAGACAAGTAACTCTTAAATCTCCACCTGGACTGTACACACTCCTTCAAAATATTTTTGTGGAAACCCAGAATGACATTTCAGAAACTCTTTGAGGGAGGAAAAAGACAGAACCCCCAAATTAGAGTGGACTAGCAGTGCAGTGACCTGCACACCTCCTTACCTGAATGATCGCTGTCTATGATCCTGAAGATGGTCTCCAGGTTGGATCTGTTCCGGTAAATGACTTCCAGCAAGCTCGACTGGATGTGCTGAAACACAACAGCGTCACACTGCTACTGCCCTTCTGCTAGCTCTCTGCTTCCCCCGAGCAGCTCCTTCAGAACATCGCATCCAGAATTGCCTCTAGGTTTTGATTTCACACGCAGCATCTCTTTCCACAGTGGACTTTCACTCAGGCATCGACTTCAGCGTGGCGTTGGATTACCCGGGAACCATCCACTCTCCTCTCACACCGTGCTGGGGATCTGGTGAGCTGCTCTGGTGGAAGGAGGAGAGTCCTTACCTCTTGGCTGCGCTGCTCCATGGCCAGGTCATCGAGCCAGGACTTGTACTCCAGCGTGCCATCGGCTGAGCTGCGCACCAGCTGCGGCCGCAGCATCCTCCACGGCAAGCCCAGCTGCACGACCGACTCCACCGCCGTCGCCCAGTTGCTCAGGGTGATCCTTCCTGGAAGGAAAAGGAGCAGCAGCAGCTCAGCTGGACTTGTGTGAACAATCGTGCTGTCGGGGAAGAAAGCATAAAAGCAGCTCTGCTGAACTGGGAGTGCTACTCGGGGAAGGTCCAACAGCTGCTTCCCGTGACAGCCACCGACGACTATCGGCGAGGAGTCTCCCAATCAGCCACACACTCAACTTGGCAGCTTCAGTCCTGTCCTCCTGGGGAATTAACCCGAGTTAACTCAGCTCAGAGGTACCTGTATCGTCCTTATCATAGACCTTGAACGCACTGATGAGGGCTGAGGTGTGAGCAAAGAGCTTTTCCCGCAGGGCTCGGAAGGCTGACTCCTCTACTCTGCTGATTCTGGAGGATGCAGCAAACAGAGAAGCACGTTAAGGACTTGCCACAAAGCCCCAGAGAAGCTGCACCTTCCTGCACATCTACAGCTGATGCTTGGAAAACTCCCTTCCTCAACAACCTCCAAGCCTCCCTTGGTAATTCCTGCACAAAGCTGGAATCCTCCTCTAGTAAACCAAACTGGGAAACTTCAGCTCCCAACTCAAACTTTCTCAAAGCTCCCAAAGTTTTTCATGTCAGAAGTTTGGCCCGGTGAATACAGAGCAACAGGAAAGCCTTGCCTTTGGGTCATGGTAAGAGTATGGGCTGTCTTGTTGGCTTGGTACTGGACAAAATGGGGGACAAGGTCTGGTCCCAGCTTCACGTAGGCTCCCCTGTTGCTGCCAATCTCATAGTAGTTCGAGGCTGAAAATATGGTCAGCACCTAAGCCCAGAAAAGAGGCAGCTGCAGTCAGTACATACATCCTCTACTATATACACATGGATCAGTGAAAACAGCACTGAGGGCACACAGATGGGTTCAGACCTTCTCTCAGCCACCACCCCCCAGCAAGTGTTCTGTCTGCACAACAGATGCTCCCAACAGAGGAGGTGGCTCCAGACCGTCGTGACCCAGCTGCAAACACACTTCAGTGACTCCCAATAAGGCTGTTCAACAATTTAGTGTGTACTTAAAGCCCTCTTGGGACAAGCTGCTGGAGAAACCCCACCCTGGCAGGATGGAAAGCCCAGTGTCCTTCGTGCCACCTTGTCACCCACCTTGCGGTTGTGACAGAACTCGTAGCCCTCCTGCTTGCACTCGTGGGAGCGGATGAGGAACTGCAGGTTGTGCTTCTCAAGGATCCTCCCTGTCACGTCAGGCCCAAAGTAGCAGCCACCACCCCGGACTGTATTTACTCTGCAGCCCTCCTGAGGCATGGGGTCACTCCAGAGGATGTCTAGAACCTGCAGGGATCCAAACAGGTCACTGAATACAGATACCACCCATCAAAGTTCACCAAGCACATACAGCTCTGACTCCCTCCCTGCACTGCTGCTGTTGCCATGGGACACAGAGAGGTTTCCTGCATCCCACTGAACCACCATCCTGCTCCACAGGACTGTCACAGACCTGGTCCCCCACCAGAGGTGACAACAGTGTTGTCTTGCAGCTACAGGCACATCCAAAGTGACTGGAGGAAGAGAGATGTCTGTAAATCAGGCCTGATGGAATTTTGCTGCCTCTTAAGCTTTCCAAGAGCCTGTCCTCCTCCATCCCAGGGCAAGAACATCCAGCAGATCCCAAGGCCAGGAGCTGGCTTAGTATTAAACTCCTTTGTTCTCTAGCCAGGACATTCCACAGCCTCCAGAAAAGTAAGTAAATGCTGACTCAGTAACAACTATTTGGATTAAAGTTTAATCTCTTTAACCCTGACCTCAATGTACAGCTTTATGCTGATGAGGGGCACGGTGCTGGGTCACCATATGTGACGTGCAGTAAGGAGTGATGGGTTTGGAGTGCATGGAAGGGGCTGATGGACAAACTGGTCTAAGAAACAAGAAACCAATTCCTGTTCAAGGAGCAGGACTGCCTCACCAGCAAGTGACTGTTCAATACCTACAGAGCTCATGTGGTTGTATGAAGCAGCAAAAGATCCTCTGCAGGGAGGTCTGCGAGCAGCCCACGGAGCTCAGGGCCCTGCTGGGAATACTCACTTGCTTCCACTCCTGCTGGCGGGTCCAGCAGGTCCCGTCGGGATCCGTGAGGGAGACCACGCTGGAATAGGTGAGCTCCTCCGACTCGGACTCGCTGACGTCCACCAGGCGGCGACACCACTCGATCTGCTCCTGCACCGTCTGCCGCACCCACCGCGAGAACTCCAGCCTGTTGGCCATGCTGGGAGCCTGGGCTGGCCGGGGAGACAAACTGGGGGCTGCCCCATGCCCTGCTGCGTCAGCCTCTGCTTTGCTCTCCCCGTTTATTTCCTGTATTTCCATGGGTCTGCTCGGCTCCTTTCTTTTCTTCCCTCTTAATACAGAAATAAACTGCAAGAGGGAAGAGAGAAAAGAGAGCTGGTCACGCTGCTTGGAAACCTCCATCTCCAGCTCAGACTGTCCACTCCCTTTGCTGCCATCAAATGCTGGTAGTTGAGGGACATTATTAGTGCCATCCTCTTGGATGGGCCACTCCTGGTTTATAGCTGAGATTTCCACAGACTGCATCCCCTCGATGCTGCTCAGATATTTCATGAAGGGTAGAGAACCTGGATTTCAGCTGCCATGGGAACTAGGCAGCAGGCTGAGGAAGGACTAATGCCTAACACAAGTGCCTGTAATTTCATTTGGAGAAGGGAAATAGTTATTTTGCAACTAGAAAGTGAGGCAGAGACAAGTTAAAAGACTCAGCAAAATCCTTCTGGAAATCTAGGGGGGAAAACCAGGCTGAGAAACTGGGGGACAAAGTTTCACCATCACTGTTTTGAGTCAGCTATTTGCCTATGACCTCTATTTGCTACCACTTCCCTGGCTACAATCCTCACATCTTCCAGAATATGAGGATGCTTCTTCCTTCACACCTCCTGCACACACACTATGAAACCAAAACCATCCACTCCAGGCCTCTACCTAACCACAGTTTGTCTAGGAAACCATCCTTGAGAGTGTCTGCTCAACAGCCAAGCTGACGTGTAGAAGTTAGCTCCTTGGCACAAAGCAGCAGCACTGTTGCCTCTTGCAGTATCTAGAAGAGAAAACCTACTTTGTTCCTTTGAATTTTCTCCAGCATGTCCAGGTCAGTGGTGTCAGAGATGCCCCCATGTATGATGAGGACTTTCTGATCAATCAGGGTGGCCAGGGGCAGCCAGCAGAAGACATTCTGAATCATCTTCAAGATTTTCTTGCCGTGCACCTAGGAGGGCAGGTCAGAAAGGGAAAGATGAAGCTTCAACCCTTCACAGCCCGTGCCTGTCAGGGTAGAGCAGACACATCTGTGCCTACCTTGTATTTCTGCATTACTTCCTTGGTGAAGCCATAGCTAAAGGAGGAGGAGAAAGGGAGTTCAGTGGGGGTCCACAGCACCCCTGGACACAGCCCTCAGCCCCACACACGTCCCTACCGTAAGTTGACCATGTGGTCCTCGTGGTTCCCACGGTTGAGGTGAACCTCCTTGGGGTAAATCAAGAGGAAGGTGAAGAGGACAATGAGGATTTCAAGGGACTGTTTGCCCCTGTCTACGAAGTCTCCGTTGAACACATAGGACTTGGAAGGGGAAGGAAGGCCATTCTGTAAAAGCAAGGGACAGGCAGATGTTGCCAGAGGCCTCCCTGTGATCTCCATCCACATCCCTCCAGCTGCACATTCCAGGTCCCCTTCTTCAATAGATCCTGACTCTGGTATCCCTTGGGCTCCCAGTGGCAAGTGAAAGCTGGCAGACAGGAGGAGTTGCCATTGGCATCAGCACAGGCAAAAACATCCAGTGGCACTTCCCAAATGTATTCCCAAGTCAGCAGAGGAACTGCCATTTAAAATTGATTATATTGACCCAGAGAAGGGCCCAGTTTTGCAAACTCTTCTCAGCATGACCCACATGATACCCCTCAGTGCCCAGCCAGCCTCCCTCCCCAAATGTGGTGCCTACCTTGTAAAAGATGAGGAACAAGTCATCCAGCTGGCCGTGCAGGTCTCCTGTCAGGCACAAAAAAGACAAAACACAGCATGTTTAACTTAAAAAGACACCAATAAATAGCTTCCTGCGGAGTATCTCCTGTAAATTAAGGACCACTGAAATCTTTTGGCAAGTTCAAGGTTTGAGTTTCCTGATGCTGCCCAAAGGGTCGTGACCTGAAGCCGAGGAACCAGCCTTGCATTTGCATTCCACCCTCAGCACATCGTGCTCACCCTCCTGCCCAGACATACCACACACGGTGACCTCCTCGCTGTAGCAGGTGGAGACGTGGCTGATGTTTGGCAGCTGCTTCAGGTGCTTCCTTGTCTCGTGCAGGAGGTGTAAGACATAGCGAGCATGGAGCTGCTACTAGGAGAAAGTGAAGGGATTAAAGCAGGACAGCAGTGGCCTCCAGGCAGCAGCACTGCTCTGCCTGCAGAGGACCCACCACGATAGCCTGGGTGGCAGGAGCTCTTACTAGGACAACTTAGAAGCTTAGAAACAAGATGAGGAAAATCCTGGGGAGCAGCAGGATGGAAGATGGTGCTGGCAAGAGAACCCCAAAGCCCAAGAGAACCCCAGCACCCTGTGGGCAGGGCTGTAGCAGCCAGGCAGCACCACCTCTGAGAGCAGAAGAACTTCCAGTCCAGCAGCACAGGTAAGAAGCTGCTCCTCTAGATCTTTCTTACCCTTTTCCACATGAAACCAGCCCTCGAGCTGCCCCCTGTCCTTCAGAAATAGGTTTCCACAAAGCCAGGGTGTAGGCATTGAAGACATTAGAGACCTTTGGCTTAGAAATTTTGTCTGGGTAAGGTGTTTTTTTGCAGTTCAGCACCTTGACTGAGAGATGGCAGCAGAACGCTGCCATTGGATGAGGACTTGTCTTAGAGAAGGGGAAAGTGGGGCTCCCTTTCAGGATCCTTACTTGTTTCTGTTTGAAAGCTTCCAGCAAGGCAGTGGCATGGTGAGGAAGGAGTGGGAAAGAGAGTCGGGGTCCAGTGTAGGAGTCTGGCACCTCCATGGATTCATAGTCACAGTATTTTTCCAGCTCTGCCTCTTTGAAGCTTTCCCCGCTCACAAACATGCGACTGATGAAATCCCCTGGGTGGCAGGTTGGGCAGTTGGGGTGTTGTGTTAAAATGAGAAAGAGACAAGAAAAAGTTAACTTTGCTAAATAGACCTTTCTAGTAATTTGCTAAAGAAAAGCAGATTTGTCAGGAAATATACATAACTATGCAGTGTTTTGTTTTTGCTGTGACATCTCAATACAGTCACTGAAAAAAAAGAACTCCCCCTCCACAGAGCTTTGCTGTAAAACACCTGGGGTGGTGGTGAGGAGGAGAGTGGTGGTTTGAAAGGAAGGAGCAAGGACTTCAGCAAGTTATGGGCAGTAAATGGTCAGTAACAAATCAGATTTCTGAGCTGCTAGTGCCACATCCACAAACAACAGGTAGTAACTTACTCTCCTTACTGCTGCTCGGCGTGAAGTGGTCCATGAGGTAACTGAAGAAGTTGTGAAGCTGCAGGAAGAGAGAGTGCCCATCATCACTCACCCTGGAATGACATGCTGCTGAGTAGCAACTTAACATGATCTTTGCAGAACTATTCTCAATGCCCTTCTCACGTTGTCTGATATGTACAGCAAATTGTACTATACTAGTCCTAGGTTTGATTGTCTGCTGATGGAAGTCCAAGAAGTGGCTTTATGTTCAGCCATACAGGCAGAAACACATCTGTAAACCCTCCCTTTCCCTGCCTGACAGCAAGGCAACCCTAGAGGAGAATATGAATCAGAATTAAAGTATAAGGAATCAACTAGAGTTGCCTTCTGGCTTCCCTTCAGGGCTCATTACTCTTTGCTCATCAGACAGGAGAGTCAATAGGCAAACAGGGCAGGACACCCACTCCCTGGGTCACTTAGGGGGTTAGCAGTCAGAAACGAGCAGGTCTGTGGCAGAGAAACCACCCCCCTGTGTGTTCTCCTCCCCCCTTACCTTGATCTGATCCTGCTCACAGGAGTACTCGATGGACTGGAAGATCCTCCAGGTGCAGCGGCGCCGCATTTCCAGCCGAGCCACGTGGCGCCGGTACCACTGCTGGATCAGAACGGCTGCCTTGAAAGCTGGGGCACAGAACCAAGCCAGCCTGCTCAGCTGAGGGGGCTGCAGCTCAGCTACCCTGCCCTGGAAAGGCAGGGAGGGGCCTTGCTTTGCCAGGCATGGTGGTGTGATGCCTAAATATTAATGTTTCTGGTCAGCGTATGGCAAGAGGTTCATCTGACCCTGCCCGAGCAGAGGCCTCTGAAGCAATTCTGTCACTGCCAGCTGCTCAGCACCAGCATCACCAACAGCTTATTAGAGCCTAAAGATCCAAATTCTTCAGTGTGAATAGACAATTTCCTCCCTTTACCTTGATCATGTTCATCATCCAGTCTTAGTACTGTGGCTTCAGGAGAGATTTGGCTGAGGCCACAGGAAAAAATCACACTGAGTCCCCTTCCAGAACCTTAAACACAGGAGGTTTTCTACCTCCCTTTAAGGAAAATAAACACCTCAGCTTTTGCAGTTCTGCACAAACTTCAGGAGGGATCTATTCTAGCAGAAATAGGAACGTGCCATTGCCTTGAACTAGACTCAAGGCAGAATTAACACCCCTGGTGAAAAAAGGGAGATGGTCTTTGCCACTTAATGACACAGAACAAAACACCAGGATTTCCAGGTCATGATTTCCCCACAGCCAGCACTCACACCAGGCTCTTCCCTCCAAATCATAGCTATTTGTCCTGCCTTTAAAAGAAGAATTTGGAAAGGAGTCCTCCCCATCCCTACCCCAAGGGCTGCAGAGTGCTGGGAAGAGACAAAGAGATGACATTAATACAATTAGCTTGCATTAATTATATAACATAAACCACCCTCTGTGGGCTTCAGCAGGAAACCTTGACCTTTACCTAAATAAGATTTCCTGATGGCTTATCTATTGAAAAGAATAATCCTTTTAAATTATGTTACTGTTACAGCCCTGGATGCTGCAGAGCACAAAAAGGGAAGAGCTGTTGCTGATGTGCAGAGGGGAAACTGAGTCACGGTGCAGTCGTGGGCAAGAAGGTAAGACTTGGCTACACTTAATTCAGGAATAACTTGGGGATTCTTTGCCTGAGCCTTGTATCTTGCTGAGAAAATGCTTACTGATGGGCTGGGCTATGGAAAACATATCCCAACAGTCTCCCTGCTTTCTTCCTTTCTAAAGACAATCAGGGTTTGGCTTTCCAAAGCAGAGTTTGCACCCTGCAGCTCCTCTGCCAACACTAATGACCAAAGGACTGAAACCACACCACCAGTGACCTGTTCACCCATCTCCCTCAGAAACTCCTTTTGTTCCCCAGCAGACCTAAGCACACACCCAGGAAACTGATACTATCATACACAGGCTTTCCTAAAATCAACCAGCTTTGAGAGCCACAAACAAGCCTAGAGCATTGCCAGCAATTAAAAGCATTGTGCTGATGTGAAAAGAAAAAAAAACCCACACCTTTTGCTTTTCATCTTCTAATGCTGGGCTAAAAAACTGTTATTATCTCAAGCCTGTTGGTCTCCTGCCTGTGAGCACAGTGAAGGAAACACTCTCACCTCAGTACTAGCAAGAACATCAGGTAACTCTGAGAAGAAACACCCCCTGCAACCTCTCACCAGTGCACATGGGAGCAGGCAGGGCAAGGTAACTTCTCAAAGACTCACCATTTTCAGACTTCTGCAGGGAATACTTGTAGTTGGCATTTACAGAACCAGCAGATCCCATGTTCTCCTAGGAGGTCTCCAGTGTCACCAAACCCACCAAGGAGAGGCAGGACAGAGCATTCAGTCAGAATCAGAACAGCCACATGTCCAACAGTGCCAAGGATCTGCAATCAAAGATATTCACACTTAAAGAACTCAGGTACTTCTTTCACTACCAGGTTTTTCAGCTCCTTGGTTGTGTTCTAGACAAGCTGAGGTGAGAATTTACTGTTTCAAATAGCAATCATTTCAGCAGCACCTTTTGGAACAGGATGACAGCAGCCAAAGTCACCTCTCTGGGCATTGTGTGGTAGCTGCATGAATCAGGCAGTCAGGAACTCTCATGAACACAGATGGTATTTAAATCTATTTGCAGTACC
Source organism: Ceyx melanurus (assembly GCA_024611195.1). NCBI lineage: Eukaryota > Metazoa > Chordata > Aves > Coraciiformes > Alcedinidae > Ceyx > Ceyx melanurus. Next base: position 20,383 of record JANHGL010024177.1, read on the forward strand.
ACAGCCAGAGGAGAGATGTCTAAAATAACAATTAGCTATCATAAGAAAATTATCAGCTTTGTTAAACACTACTTTCCTTCACCTCGTGGAGCTGCTTGAGTGTGGGAGCACCTTCCACCATCAGTGGCTTGGGTGAAAGGACAGGACACACAGACTTTTGTAACCTCACTGCTGCAGAAAGCCCTGGGCAGAGCAAACAGATCCTATTTCAAGATTAGATCAAATTCTGAAATCTTTGAGGACAACCAGAGTGTCCTTCACACTCAGACATATTTCATCTGGAATAAAAACCCAATCATGCCAAAGCAGGCCCAGGCTGTACTGTGCAAGAATGACACAGATCTTTATTCTAACCCAGAATGGGGAGGAGAAAGCTGAGGGAGAAGGAAGGAAATCAACACCTGTACAAGTGTTAAGCCTGGTGTTAGCAGGAGACCACGGCTCAAGGGATTTGGAAGGGTCAGGCCAGTGTGACCACAGGGACACTTCCCCCTGCAGAGGGAAAAGCCCTTCTTTTCTCCCTTCCCTGGGGCCTCCCGTGCTCTCAGCACCAACCTTTCCTCTCCAGACAGCCATGGATCTGCACAGAGGGACCCCCAGGGTTGGGGAAGGGAGGAGGATATGTAGTTTTGTTCTAACAGCATCACCCCACATCACTGTCAGCAATGGCCTGAAAACACTGCTGAATTACACCAGGTTCCATCCCATGCTTTATGGCCTCCATGCTCAAATTGCACCAGTAGCTGTCAACATTTCAGGTTTTAACTGCACAACAGGACACAACAATCAGAATCCCCAGCATTTATTTTCTTCTTTGTAACTTCCCACACAAGACAATTCCTATTTGAGGAAAAATGAATTTTCAAGATCAGAATCCCTCAGTGTACAGACTTTTAACTCCCCTGGAATCAAACCTTTTTTCAAGGGTGTGAGGAGCCAGGAAGAAATAGAGAAGGTCCAGTTGCCTGACCCTCCAATTCTCCCTTACCCTAGGTGTGTCCCTCCTCTTTCTAAAATCCTCTACCCAAGAAAAAGAGCAGCAACAGGGGCCCATAAAGACACAACCTGGAAGACATTATGAAGCTGAACAGTGGCATCACCTCAAACACAGGCTGCAGCCAAGACAAAATGATGGAGGTAGGGACCAGCCAGCTACAGACTGCTCCTTCTCTTGACCACCCTCCTGCAGACATTTACACTTTCTCTGCTGCACAGCAAGTCCTCAGACCTTCTGAGAGGCTACAGTGGGGCCACATGAGGCTCTCTCTCTCTCTCTCCTGGTCTGTGCTGCTGCTGCACAGAGCATCTGCTGAGTACAGCAAGGTGATCAACCCACTGTACACACTCACACCAGCACAGATCTAAACCTCTCCACCACCACCAAAACCAGCACAGGCTTGACAGCTGCTGCATGTGCACAAAGGCAACTTAACAGTTGCTGGAAGTCCAGGCATGGACATTCCCTGTTCCCCAGAGGTAGCATTCTAAAGGCAGAAGAAACACTCCACCTGCACCTTCCAAGCATAGACTCATTTTGAACACTTCAAACTCCAGCTGCAGACTCACTGCCACATAAAACTCCTGAAAGCAAAACTTGCACAAGTCCATTTGGCATCAGGCACCCCAAAACAGACACATTTCCTGGTTTACTGCAAGGATGATTTCAGCTCATTCAAAACCCAAGTGTCAGCATCTGGAATCAAATCCCACTCTCTGTCACCTCCCTGAGCTTGCCCCCTTTACTGAGCAGAATTTGGAGCTCCACCCCTGTGAAGCAAAGGCTTGGAAAGCAATGCAAAGCTAACCCCAGAACATGACTCCTGGGAAACATGGCTCACATCACATAGCACGTGCACACCACAATCCCCACTAACTTGGCAGGTTTATTATAAACACACATGAGGGAAACTCAGAGAGAAGAGACAAAGAGAAACTGGAAAGCAAAGACAAGATACAACTTAATGGAAGCTTATGGGGATAAAAAGTAAGAAGTGTCAGAGGGAAAAAGACATTTTAAGTTCTGCTAACCAGCAACAGTTTAAGAGCTACAGATAAATTAAAAAGGAAATGAAATTATTTGCCAAAGAATAAAAATGGGAAAGTGGGGAACCCCCCTTGTCCTCCTAAAGGAAATGCTTTTAAATGTCTCATGTGCACTGGACTTGGCACATCTCATAGCTGCAAACAGGCTGGGCAGCCTTGCTTTATGTTACTCATGCAGACAGAAACCCCCAGCTGCACTTTTATCCACCTTGCCGTGTCCAAAAGGGTGTTTCACCTCAAACTACAGGTGCTGAGTAACCCCTGAGTACAAAACACTGTTACCAAGAATCCAAAATCCAAACTCGACTTACCTTGCCACCAGTTTCTGATGGATTTATCAACATCAACACAACAGCAGCTCTCCCCCCTTGAACGTCTTGTTTCTGTTCAGCCCCCAAAGTGATCAATAACCTCTGGTTTGATTGATAAGAGGCTCAGCACCTCCTCAGCACCTGAAGGGTGGGGCAGGCAGTTCCCTCGTGCCCACAGTGCAGGGTGCCATCTCTGCCAGCCCCCGTGGGACACAACGTGTGCACCCTTCTGCACCCAGCCCAGAGCTCTGATTTACTGCACAGTTGCTCACAGCAGCCTTAAGAATCCTCTCTCATGTGATGCTTAAGAAAGGCTCCAGAGCTGAACTGGATTAGGATTACAGAGGAGGATTATGAATGAGCAATACAGTACAGCAGCCCCTCCTCTTTCCACTCAGCTCTTACACACGTTCCAGGCATCATTGGTGAGTGCAAAGTTCCAGAGCAAACAGAATTGAAGGTTTCACCCATTCCCTGTGTCAGGCTGCAAAAAAAAATCCCAACCTTTTAGGCTTTGTAGCTGGGTGAACCTGCACTGCAGCAGCAAAAGGGCAGAGGAAGCAAGGATTGTGTATTTCACTTCTGCTTAATTACTTACCAACAAATCTAAGTGATGAATCTGGGCTTGAGGGAGTAGAAAAGCTGTTTTACTTCCTAGTGTCTCCCAAGCAGACATGCAAAGCAGATGAGATCTCAACCAGCAGGACCATCTGCAAGAATTCAACTAACTAGCTAACACCCCAAACCAATAAATGCTACATTTTCATGTTTGCAGCAGTGGTAAAATGTCTTTATTTAAAACACTAACAGTCCTCTCTGCCTTCTTATCAGCTTTGAGGTCACAGGCAGAGGCAGCTCAGCACATTTCCCAGGTGTCAGATGGGTCATTTCTCACATTCTTTGTGTGTATTTTAGTTTGTCATTAAACTGAGAGCAGAAACTGACATGTCCTTGTGCTAAGCAAAACAAGTATTCAAGCAAAACAAGCATTCAAGCTGGCACAAAGGCTTTATTTTGTTGTCCATCAGAACATCTCAGCATTTATATATGGATGAAATAAAAGACTTTACAGTTTAAAAGAAGAAAAAATGGCAAAATAAAACTACACTTGTAAAAAAACTAGCTTTTCTTGTTTAAAAAAAAGCCAATTTCTCACATCTGCTCTGTGGCTGGGCCTGAGCAAGGACTGAAGAGCTGAAGCCAGACAGCAAAAAAAGAGCAGCAGCAGGCAGGCAGGTTCACTGAGTACTCTGGATCCCCAAGACTGATGAGTGCTGGGGGATTTGTTTCATTTGATTAAATGTATATAGCACTGAGCACAGGGGCACACCCTGGCCAGGAGCTAATCAGCCTAACACTGCTGAGCTCAGGAACACTGTGCCCAGTAGCACCTGGAAAGGATCCTTTTCTCTGCACTGGTGGGTGGCTGTTACATAAAGACAAGCTGCTCAGGGAACCCAAGTGATGCTGTGGCCACTGTCACTCCTCTTCCTCCAGCACCCCTCTTGTTCAGGTGTCCCCTCCTAGCACAGGAGCAGCTGCCCCCATCCTGCAAAGTGGGTCAAGGCAAAGCACCTTCCTGCAGGCAGCAGCAGGGGAGGCAGGTAAGTAGGTCAGGAAGGCTCAGGCCAAGGAGAGAAGGGGCAGAGCTCCAGCCAGCATGCTCAGGAAGGGTTCAGAGCACTGCACAGCACTGGGAATGCTGGAGCTTGCACTCCTCCCAAGGACACTTCTCACTGGCATGAGGAAGAATAGGACCTCCAAGCTTTATTGGGAGGTATCTTCTGGTCCTCACTCTTGTATTTCATGTTGTCAAACAAAAACCCCTCCGCACTATGTAAATTAATGGTGAACTTTCTCTCCAAGGCAACTTTCAAATACAGAAAGGTTTCCCATTTAATGACTGTAAAAACCTACAGGTCACTCAAAATATATTTTTTATTAGTCAACACACAAGTACATTCAAGTTGCACAGTTCTCCCAAACTAGTAAAAGCCATTTTTAGCCCTGAGCAGCAATATAATTACAATAAACTTAAACTTCCATTACAGTTAATTAACAGGATCATCTACAACACTTGAAATAATTAAGGAGTCATGATTTCCTGAATGGCTCACATAATTAATAAGCCAAAGCAACTGTACTGTTGTGAGTTATTTTTAAAGCATGCAGGTCTTGGAAAGCTTCAGCTTTTCTTTCTTTTTATCTGTTGAAATAAAAAAAAAAAAAAAAGATTAATAGACAAGAGAGCACAGGTTTGTATAAAGCTAAGAAAAGCTCTTCAAAATCTCTAAAAGGAGTAACTCTTGCTGAAATCCAATGGATAATGCATTTCCTACAAATATAATACTGATAATGAGTTTAAAAACCTATTCAAGCTGGAAGGCAACTTCTTGTGCTACTGGCAAGACCAGACCACCAGAGGTTCTTAAAATAGAAATGTCTCTGAACACATTAAAGCTAAGTGGGGCACCCTGTGAGTTCCAGCTTCTCCTGCAAGTTGACAGGACAAAAGCCTCAGATGCTCAAGTTGAGACACCAGTGAGTGGCTCTACAAATTCAACTCCATCTTCCTTGGTGCCAAGTGCCCCAACCCTCCAGCTGGGATTGGGTTCACTGTGGCAGCCACGTGGAGACAGGAGTGGAGTACCTGGGCTGTTCAGAGGGAACCACCCAGAGCCAGCCCTTCCCCTCTGGTAAGCCCTTTCCCCAAGATAATCTCTGCAGAGAACACCAATGTATGCCACTCAGCAGGTATGGACCCAAGGGCACTGTGCAGACCAAGGGGAGAAGCAGGAACTCAGACTGGCTCTCAGGTGTCACTGCAGGGAGACTTGTGATTGAAGGCCAAGCAGAGAGGAGAACCAGCAGGCTACTTACACCTCTTCACTGCCCAGGTCTGATCCAAGTCTGGTACTTGTCTGGAAAAGCAGCACTCATTACTGTGGTATACACTGTGCTACTGTGGGGAAAGAGGAAAAGAGTGAGTGACATCCCAAAGGCAGAAAGATTCCTTCATAAAAGCAGCAAAGCAGCAGAACAACTTTCAGTGCAAACCAACCTTCTGCTTTGGAACATAAAGCACAGAAAAAGTGGGAGAGGGATTGACAAAAAAAAGCAGCTTCTGGTACCAATTTTTAGCATTTCCTTCCCCACCAGTCCAGGAACTCTCAGAGAGGAGCTGCCCATCACCAGAGGGAAGCCTAACCAAGGGCAGGCCCCAGAGGAAGAGTTGTGGAAGTGAAAACACTGCCACGTGCCCCAGCAGCAACCTCAGCTGGGAAGCCCCAGGGAACACAAGATCATCTTAAAGAATGCACAGAAAAACATCTCTGAGTCTAATACTTACTTGTTCAAGACTGGCTTCACTGACAGCACCTGCACAGAAAGATTCAGCAGTTGTCACTTCATTTACTGAAGAGGCAATTAAGAGATAATTTAGAAACAGCAGGAGAATGAAGTTATGCAAATGAATAATGCAAAGGCAAGGATTTATCTTCATGGGTTTTATGTTTTTTAAAATCAGACCGTTTCACAAAAATATATATGCAAAGCCCTCTGAAATATGCAATATTTAAGTTGTCAAAACTAACTGGTCAATATCAGTCCCATCCAGCACTTCATCTGCCTGCTGAAATATCTTTATAATAGTCCTTGAAATAAGGAAGGGCTCAGAGATAAGGGTGAGGGGTTCACTTCTCACCTTTTCCACTTGGATTGGCAGGCTCCTATAAAATGGCCAAGTAAGGGAGCTCAGAGACATCTGAACCAACTTCCCAGGCTTCAGCTCTCCAGAGCTGCTGGTGCAATCCACCCTTTTCACCACCCCTTCCTTGCACAGCCTGTGACCCCACACAGCAACACCAGGCCACTTCTGCTCAAAGTCAAAATCACCATGCAGCAGTTGCAATAAATACCTTAAAGAGTGTCTCCAGATTGATGTTGTGCTGCCCAGTGGCATTGAGAGCTTTGATGGCTGCAGTCCTGCAGGCAAACAGGGCAGCAGGGTTAAACACACTCCACTGCTCCACACTTAGCTGCTTCAGCTTCAAACTAACTCAACTTTCCTCCAGCTGCCCACTGCTGGGGCTCCTCTACTGCTACACCAGTGAGGACAGACCAACAGGCAATCTGCCAGCAGCTGCTCAGGGATGAAAACCCCCCCAGTCCCCAAGGTTTTTCAAATTTCAAGTGTCAGCAGAGAGCAATAAACTACATATACCTTCTGTCATCAAAAGGAGGAGGGGTGGTCCAATGGTCATAGTTTGTCTCCACACGAAACCACCTGTAACAGACACAAACAAAGGCAAATCAGGAGGTGATTCAGGCCAAGAGTCAGTATCTCTGGAAGAAAACTCCCTCAGAAGCCTCTTTCCTGCATCTCTTTCAAGCCCAAGGGCCCCTCTGCTGCTACACACAGCAGCCTTCACCATAATTACTGACAGCAAATGAACATTTATCCTTCATATATGAAGCTGCTGATGTCAGAAAATTGCTCAGTTATTTCTGAGCCATCAACTTTTCTGCTACACTGGGTCAAAACTAATTTGGAAATTATGCTTTTAGTTGCAAAACACTTGGCAGACAAGAAAAGCCCTCAAGTCTTGTCTCCTTTGGAAGGCAGCTAAAAAAAAAATCAATCACATGCTTTCTCCACCCTTGAGCTTGGCTGCCCTAAGCTGCCAAGCTGCCCAATTCCTCCTCCCAAGAGAAGGAACTGGGGTTCCTGCCAGAGGCTTTCAAGCTTTCCCCTCTAGCTGTCAGCAGGAGCAAGAGAAGCCCTGGGTGTCTGCAGAAAGCTGAGTGTCTAGCCCTGCCTGGCACTCAGGAGGGAGAATGAAGAAAGCAAACCCAATATTTTCTTCTACTTACGCTCCAGCTAAAGGATCCAGAGGCCAGAGATCTGCTGGGCCCCTTCTGTTCCTGGTTATCACCATCCCTTCCTTGGGGGACACTCCTCCTACAATATAGTAAACTTCTGCAATGATGGGAATGCCTGCTAGTCTGAGAACAGCTGACTGAAAGTCCTCTGCTCTGCTCAGGGTCTATGCAAAAAGGAGATGACAGGGAGAAAAGAGAGCACAGAGCATAGTCAAGCACAATACCAAGGCCTGGGACATCTGCACAGCAAGAAAACATTCTGCTTTGTTTGAAGTGGCAATTGACTCTCAAGTGCTACTTGGAAATATTTGTCTGACAATTATGTTTTCTAAATTGACTGGGATATGAACACAACTCATCACTCAGCTTTGCAAATACTGAAAGAAAACAGTAAATACAGATATACACATATATGGTGAAAAATGCAACATGCTATGTTCAAAACAGAGGCATTAAATTATTTTTGACATGAAATATAATCTGACAGCAACTCTGCAGGTGTAGTTTTGAGTCAGCTCTGCAGGGAGTTCTCCAAAGCACAGTTTGTGTTTGCTGCAGATCAAGCACCTGAGGAGCAGGAGAGCTGTTGGACCTCAGCACTCCCCTAGCAGGGCAATGCTGTACAAAGCCCCAGCCTCACTCCTCCTGCTCACCACTGTGTATTTCACATGGTAACATAGCAAAGGAGGTGGAAAAAGCATCACTGGGAAATGGGGTATGAGAACTCAGGGCACTTACATCTCGGACCAACCAGCTCACAGGGTAGTTCCTGTGCAGAAAAGCAGCTACTGCATTTTCCCACCACCTACCACCAGCTGAGAGGAAAAAAAAAAATAGGAGTTACTATCCATGCATGTTATGTGCACTCTGAAATCTCTCCTCCTGCCTTTCTTCTCCACATCCCTTCTCTAGCTCGGCAATCTTCACTATGTTACTAAAGAGCTGGGCAATGAATTCTAACAAAAGAATATTCTTCCAAGTAAGTAAAAAGTGTGGAAGAGGCAAACCCAAGCTCCAAGTTGGGCTACCTATAAATGCTTGTGAAACCCAAGCAGTGATGGAAGAAGCACTGACCCTTCCTCAACTTTCTTGTTACAAGCCCTGCTATTGTCTAGTTGTAGTTCTCAGTGAAGACATCTCTCAACAACCCTCCACTGACAGGCATCTGTCTTCCAAGCCCTCCTCTGCCACCTCCAACTGTGTTTCCTCAACAGACCACGTTCATTTGTCTTCTACAGCTTTCCTCAGCTTCTGTCAGATGACACTGTGCTGACAGCCACCTCTCCTACACCACAGATGAGTGCTGGCTGCTCCATTTCAGCTCATCTTGGCAACCTCAGATGGATTTTTCCCCTCTAAGAGACTATGGGGACAAGGCCAGAGCAGGCAACAATCAACTCAAAGGATCACAAGAAGAAAAGCTGTGCCAGGGAGATGGATTTTACCTCGTTCATCTCCAGAGATGGTGAACTTGTGTGGACTCTGTCCAGTCCACAGCCCTACATAGCCAAGGAAGGTGGTGCCTTGGTATGCCACCTGAAACCAAGAAACACTGTTAGCACTCAGGCACCACTTCAGATACAGGCAACCTTCTCAAGCAGCATCCTGTGCTTTTCCCTCTGCCTTTCATACTGAAATTGCTATAAAAAGCTTTGCCTGAAATCACAGCAAAGCTTAAAGGAAATGATACAAGGACTCCAAGGACAAAAATGCACTGATAACATTTGATAACATCACCAACTGCTATGCAAGTTTTGCTCAAGCTGGAGAGCAGCCAGGCAAGAAACAAAGTTCTCCTGTTGCAAAATAGACCAGTGGACCTTAAGAAAATCACACTAATGAGGCTGCACCAGTGACCAGCTCAGTGCTGGAAGTTTTTATGCAACACACTGGTCATGAAAATAAACAGAAGCAGCCTTGAAATGGGCAAAAACAAATCCCAATGCCTACGTGGCTTGTTCCTTCACAGAGCACCCCCAGCCCCAGCTCATACCTGCCCACCTTTCAGGAACCTCACATCAATTGTGATCTGCTTCAAGAGATCAACAAAAGCATAATCCAAGTTCCTCCCATGGTAGATGTTCCCTCTGTTGTCCTGAGCAACAATGCTGGTACAGAACCTGCAGGAACAGAGAGGAGAATGACTCCAGACTATCACAGCCAGCATCAATCCTTGTTCAAAATCACCATAAAAAATAATCAAACATGCCCAAGGAGCTGCATGCACCTGGGATTTTCAACATCTAGGTGAAAAAAATAGTTTTAGGGTGCTTACAGGCAACACCAAGTGCTTGTTTTTCCCCTCACATGCTTCTAAGGGGAAAAAAAAAGCAGCTAATTTGGTCCACTGGGGTTTTCCTTGCTGTCATAGAGACACCACATCCATTTTCCACTGTGCAAGTCAAAAGATGACATTGTGCAGTTATTGCGTAACAGCTACAGAATGGTTTGGAAACTAATCTCAGATGAACTGTTAAAATAACTAGACTGCAACTAATTCTTCTAGTTTATTTTTTGGTAAAACATGAGAAGTTCACAGAAGTGTGTCTGGGGTCATCTTTGAAGAGAAATGAACCCAAGCAGCTGAATAGACGGCCCTTCCTTATTAGCAGAAATTACTTCGATGCTTCTAGATATTTATCTAGATACACACACATGTTCCTTTAATGACAAAACCACTGTGTTTCTTGTTCAACTCAGGAGAATGAAACCTTCAGGCTGAGTAGATGGAACAGTTGAGAATGAGCAGCACCCATCACCTGCTGTGTGTGTTCACCTGCCTTCCCACACTGCACCCCAGCCACCACCCCTGTAAGTACCAGGCACTCACGCAGTAGATTCGTAGGCAAAGTTGAGCAGGACTCCATCTCCAAGACTGATTCCCAGTGCTTTGCACATCCCCACAATTTCCCCAGCAAAGGGCTGGGGCATGAACAGCTCCAGTTCCGCTGCCAGCGGCCGAACGACCTCGTGGACCCATCTGGGGACACTTTCACTGCAAAAACACTCTGGGTGTCAGCAGGAGAGAGGTTCAACAGCTTATTCCTGGCAGTCAGACACCCAAGGAGACCCCTGCTTCTCCAACCAGTGCATCCCAGTTGCTGCTGGCCATCAGTGGAGCCTCTCCCACCCTGGATCAGCCCATCCTTTCACTAGAGGCCCTTGGAAACAGCCCCTCTGCAGCCTTCCTGGAGCCCTTTCAAGCAGTGGCAGGGGCTCTAAGGTCTCCCCAGAGCCTTCTCTTCTCCAGGCTGAACAACCCCAGCTACTT
>JANHGL010024178.1:0-52420 GCA_024611195.1 Ceyx melanurus
CTTATTCTTGCATCTCTTTTTGTATATCTAAATGGGGAAAAACAAAAAAATACAACCAACCAACCAAAAAACCAGCAGAAAAAAAACCAGCCTTGGTTGAGACCTTTAGGAAATTATTTCTAAATCTTTAGTACTGATCAGAAGCATAACACAGCTTTTTTTAGGATAACTGCCAATCCCATCTGTTTGGCAAATTTATTTATTTTTTTCTATCTCCCACATTTTGTTTTATTCTGTTTCCACAGAGAGCCTCCAGGTTTTGTGTCAAGCAGGAGTTTCTGACAGTCTTTCAAAAGGCTATTTATATCAAACACTAACCTTGCAAAGGACAAGAAGGAAGGTTTTGGTGTATAGACAGTGTCAAAAACGTGCTTAAATGGATGCTACAGAACATGCCTGTGCACTGTATTTAAGAAACACTCTGTTCATTGTATCTTTTACTAATGTTTACAGTGAAGACAAATGTACAGGCTAGTATATGGACTCATATTCAAAATGCTTCAAGAAATCAGTGGTGGCAGAATCCTCTCATGTCATGTCCTCCTGAGCCTGACTGCTCTTTTTAACTCTGTTATTTATGAGACTATAGGATAGAATAATGTTAGAACAAGTCAATATCAAGTTTATGGATAACTAAACTTCATATGTTAATTTTCTTTGGAGCTTTCAAATTCAATTGCTATAGCAAATATTAGATAAATGTTAGATATTTTAGCTATTCCATGAGATTTTACTTCTCTCTGGCATGCCTTTGTTCTGAAATGTCTCAATCATTGTAACAAAAGTGAGAGTTTAGCTTCCAAAGTTGATTTTGTCCTTTAAGAATATCTCCAGCTCCTCCTTGATTATACACTTAGCTACTAAAACTGTTATATAGAATATAATCTATTGTACCAGTGTAGACAGATGTAAATGGAAACAAGGAGAAAAAAAACCAACTCATGCTGAGGGACATGTGTGTTTCCAAAAGACTGAGCAGGAGGTATGTAGACAAATCCTATTATTGGGTAATGAGATTTGTGCACATACCCGGACACTATTATAAAAATGTAGCTGTTTTTCAAAACAAAGTGAAAGAGAGGGGCAATCTTTTCAGTTGAGGTCAAATTCTGCTTTCAGTAAGGATGTAATCAATTCCCTTAAAATCAACCTTATTAGTGTCCAGAAGTAGCTAAAAAAAAAAGAATTAGCCTTTACATTCACAAAAATTTCAGATTACTTTGAGTCTTATCATGCTCTTGTTGAAATTAACATCAATTTTTCCATTGAGATGTAACATCAGGCTTATTAATTATTAATCTGCTAAAGATCTAAAGAAAGTGATAGAGGAATAACTTTGATATTTACTAGTATAGCACCTGTCTCATTCGCCAACTAGACAATCGAGCAAATGATTACATGTGCAAATTGTGCAAGAAAGGGCTGGGCTACAAAAAATTTGACAAAACCTGCTCTAAACATCTAGGGTTTCTTCTCACCAGCTCAGGAGGAGGGTGACTTTGCTGTGGAAGGGGTGACTTTATCCATATTTTCCTGCTGCAGCATATGGCATGTCTACTACTTTCCTTTTTCCTTTTCAATTGAAAACCATTTTCCCAATGTGCATTTCATGGCTACATGCATATAATACAAAGGAGTATGACTCTACATGAAAGAAAACAGTTGGAAGAGTTGTGATAGAAGTTTTGAGTGATGAGAACGCTGTCATGATGTCAGTTACAGCATGACCTTATTTCTGATCTGTTTTTCACTGCTGAGAGTCAGACTGAACTTTCCTATGCAAGGGTACCACTCATGTGAAACTAGTGGAGGCAAGATCAGAATGTGGCTTCATGTCAATACGAAAAATAAGGATAGCACAAAATAATGATTTAAAATGAAAACATAGGTGAAACATTGCTTCCATACAGACAGTCTCACTGTTGTCATGGAGACTGGAAAAAAATTGTCAACAACTTCTAAAAACAAAAATAAGTGTTCAGAATCTCTCCCATCATCCTGCTTACAAGTGCCACTGTAAAATTCTTTGATGCTTGTTATAGACTCTGATGTAATAAACATCAATAAATAGCTTTTATTATTTTTCTAAATGTATGCTTTATTTTACCAGAACCAATTTTAGATATAAATAATAGAAAAAAACATCCTACTTATGTTTGCAAATGCATAGAGAGACAGTAGGCAGGCAGTTAGCATTGAAAACCCTGCAGAAATTACAGAGCTCAGCAGCTACCTTACAGGGGAACTCACAAGAAGAATTCTGGTTCTGTGCTGCTTACACAGAGTTTGAGGGATTTGGAGGACTTGGAAAGAAATTTGCAGCAGACAATTTACTGCATGAGGATGATACCCAAACTACACAGTACCAGAAGGTAAAGGAAGATATGCATCTTTTCAATTCTTCCCTCCAATTCATCTTCAAAATACCAGCTTCTTAGCTTCAGCAAATTTGAGTCATAGCATGGAGCTGTCACCTGCCATGAAAGGTCTGTGACATACTTCAGCAGAGGTCACTCTTTTCTTTCAAGTCACAGCTAGAGAAAAGGATTCCTATTCTCCTTTCCCTCCTATGTAAAGAGATTAGTGAGTATTCACCTAGGAATAAGATACTTTGCTTATTTAATAAAATATGTAAATGGTATCAAGATCAACTAGAAGAATGTGGGTTTGCAAGTTTAAGGTGAATATGTGGGGATGTGGGAGGCTAGTATTTTCATGGAATCATAGAATCGTTTAGGTTGGAAGAGACCTTCAAGATCATCAGATCTAGTCTTAACCTTGTGATTGCTGAGTCCACCACAAGTTACCACATAATAATCAAGAACTCTTTAGTGTAAAATGGATAATCCTAGACCAAAACCAATGTTTTACCCTTTTGTAGGGAAAATTTTCATCTAGCAATGAGTGTTAGATATTGCTTTTTTTTCCCTGATCTATGCTGTCACAGAGCTGAGGTAAAATTAATTGTCATCAATCTCCTATTTTATCCCTCCCATCTGATATTTATCCCAAAACAAAGCTCTATTTCTGTACTTCTCCTTCAGGATTGTGAACAGATGTTCACAGAACCTTTGTGAACTCAGGAGAAAATCCCCTTCATAAGATATTTAGGAACAAATGCAGGTGCATTAGTGATTAAAGACCATTTTGATGAGCAGATACTCATGCAGGATAAGACTGTAGCTTTGCTGCATCAGCATGTTCTTGTCAGGACTGAAGTTCCTGAAGAGGAAACAGAGGCCTTGTTCAAAACAACATTGAATGTTCTGGCTCAAAGTCACCTTTCAAAGGGAGTGTGACATAAGAATTTGGTTTTGTTTATTTCATTTTGGAATAGTGTTGTGATTTATTTGTATCACCTCAACAAATGCTGCCGGAAGGATGCCCCAGGACAAGATAGTATAATCTTAGTGTTCAAAACTGATCTCTTTAGAAAGAAGATTAACATTTAGCTCCACATAGTTATATCCCATTATGCAAATATCTGGGTGCAGTGAATTATTAAATAGACAAAGTCACAGCTAGTGTAAGAGGGCAGTGCTTGTGAAATGAATGAAGCCAGGCTTGCCTTTTTCAGAAAAAATATTTTTCCTAAGGCTTTTTAACATCAAAAGTGTAAAGCCAGCATAATATCATTCTGCCTGGCCTGTACAGTTTTCCTAAGGAACAAAAGATCTTTTTCATTAGCAACAAGCCCATTTAAAAGAAAAGCAGTGGATCTTTTTTAGCTATTAATGGAAAAAAACCATTAGCATAACATTAAGTACACAACTGGGGAAATCCCCAAATTAAAATTCTTTACTTGCTGTGGGTTCAGCCAGAGTTTGTATAATCTAGAGCTTACTCTAAAGCATGAAGGTCTGATTTTCCTAGATTCATATGTATACAAATTTAAAATATTCTTTTCAATCCAATGTGTATGTATAATTTCAGTAAACGTACACACAAATCACATATTTATCTGTAAATGGCCAGCTATTCTTTTACAGATGGTGAAAAATTAGCTAAATTAAAACAGAAGTATTGCCTTTAAGTAGTATTTAACCTGTTGGTAGACTAAGAAAGAGTCCAGTCTCATAAGATATTTAAGTATGTTCTTGATTATTACTGGGTCAAATGTATGCTTAAATTTTCTTTCTAGAAGGAATATTTCTCTGAATTTCAAGTTATATGTCTAAGTACATATTCACTTTATGTGCTAATTATTTTGTTATTTAGAATCCACAGAGCAACAGCAGGGAACTTACAACTAGAGAAAGTAGATTGCTGAAAATGAACCATACCATGTCTGTAAGTGTAGTCCTGCCATAAAGCATAAGGTCTTATGATTTAGAAAAAAAAAAATATTAAAAAACACATTAAAATAAATTCATAGAAAAAGAAAATCTGTTGGCCAATTTATCTTTGGACAAGACTTCATTACAATTTGCAGATCACTGTTTGAAAAGGGTGATCTATACAGAATTCTTATGACACATTTTGAACAGAAGATGAGAGGAGTTAAAGATTTTAGATATAAAGATTTTAGTTTCTGTTCTCTGACACTGTTGCAGATTTTTAGAAGTAAAAGGCAGTATCTCCTGCTAGTTACACATGTGTAACACTGACTTCAATGGCATTTCACAGCTACCACAGAACTAGATCCAACTTGTAGCTTCTCGTGACACATTCTTACCTTTCCCTTTCAGGACTTAAACATCCAGTTTGCTAAAATAGGTGAAATAGAACCATAAGATGTTTCTATTACCTATTGTAATGGCAAGAAGTGCTTCTTTCTGTGATTAGTTTAATGCGTAATTTGTTTTAAGGTGACAAGATCATTGAGTTCTCTTTACTGATGAAACAAATTTCATAGAATCATAGAAGTATTTGGCTTGGCTGCCACATCATGCACTGTTGGCTCACTCTGAAGTGCTCCTGGTCACTAGTGTTCCTTAGGTCACTTTCCATAAATGTGGGGGTAGCTGTGTTTGATTTGGTGATGCCCAGGCCACTTTAGCAGCTCCTATGAGAGCTGCTGGCTCCTGACAGGGCTCTCCACTGCCCTGTTGTTTCCCTACATCAGGAAAAAGCTGTTATGCACTGAGATCTGCCTCACCACTGTGGGTAGGGATGGCTCTGACATCTGTTGCTAAAGTTGGATGACTAACTTCAAGGTTTCTTTTGTAGTTAATGGGGAGAAAGAGAAAGTGCCTTCCAAAATGTAGTTCAGTCAACATGAGGTCTGAATATAAGAATGAAATGCTTGTTTCTCTTTGTCAGCTCTATAGGGTTATCTCCAACAGCTATCAGTGGAAGCTATAGTATCTGACATAGATACATTGAATGATTCAAGTGAAGTGAAGGTGAATGTGTCCCAAAACAATTTATTGTGTTGAATAATTCTAATAGATTAAAATGAGACGCTAGAAGACCGTGTGACATACTCAAGTTCACAGGCAGAATATATGTGTGACAGAAAACAGAGAATAAAATGCAGTTGTCTACTTTGCCTAGTATTTAATTTATATTTCTATATATTCTCCCTGGGGTGACATCCATAGCTGATGAGCTGCTGTCTTTTGTTTCAGAGGGTAGATAGAGAGCATAATACCACACTTAAGAATCTCAAAAGATGTTTATGAACTATTCAAGTAATGAACCCATTCAGAGGTTAGTGAGAACAGCAGCAGCAGCAGCAGTTTGAGATGTTCTGGAGCTTCATTGTCTGTTTCTATCACTCTGTGGCCAGGCTGCCTTCCTTGCTCTGTGCCTATGGTGAAGGCTGAGCCAGAGGTCAGCAGTGGTCTGCCCATGGTCTCATACAACAGTCTCTCTCTCAGCCTCTCTCTGTCTCTCTCATAGCTATTCTTTTGTGTGTCTCTGACAGTGTAAGAAAGACTACAGGTAACAGCCAGGCTCTGTCCTGTCTTTGCCTGCTCATCTTGGACCTTAGAATAAAATCCGTTTGACTTGGTTCATTTCTGAAAATGGGTAGTTGTGAGTATTTAAATGCCTTGTCAAAGCTTGCATTCTTTGCTTTAAGCTATCCTTACATGCAGTAGAGTGTAAATGATTTTTACAGTGTCCTGGCTTGGCTTGTACTTGATTTTGTCATGTTGACAGCATGGTGCTGGTCCTGAAGCAAACACACAATGAGCGGTGTCTTTTTGTATACGTCTAATGTTAAAAAGCAAAGTCAGACAAAATATACCTCTTTGAATGGACATTGACTGCTGAGCTGCTGGAAAGCACTAACAAGTCTGCCTTGTTTGAAAGTTTTTCAGAACAGTATTTATCAATGAGGGAGGAGAACAGAAACAACTACAACTTTGCTACCAACAGAAATTCACATTTAAAAATAAATTTACTCAGATACCAGTATCTGCAAATTACAATATGACATTGAAAAGACATAAATGGCAATGCAATGCTTAAAAATGTACATGCATCTGTGTTTAATACTGAAGAGATTGCTGGATAGATCAAAAGTAAAATCATACCTTTTATATGTCTGTAATCACGGACATTGGGGGAAAAAAAAATTCATAGCATAAATAAGGGTAATCTTTACTTCTGTTTTTTTTGTCCTATAGCTCCTAAGAGCATGGAATATGATAATCAAACAGTCTATATGAAATGTCATTCCTGTACAATGGTTCAATTGTTGTTTAAATTATCTTTTGAGAGTTGCTACCCTGCTACTGCATATCAAGGGAACTGTGGAGAAGAAAGCTTTCTACCATAACTATTAATCTTGCCTACATATAGAAGTTTGATTGCAAAAGCTAAATCTGGATAGGATATTGTTCAAGAAGAATATTTTTAATTTAGGAGTGGAAGTAATATTCATTCATTAAAAAAAAATAAGGCAAAAAAAACCCAACCCCTAAGATAACAAACCTTGTGAATTCCAAACTGATAATGTTATGTTCCATAAGACTCCTTGGCTCACCTTTTAGACAGGCATTAGAAAAGCTGTTTATTAGCCTTAATTTTTATTATGTTTGATCACAAGTGTGTTAATTCTTGAATTTTCTCCTTTCTAAAGCATTAGCAGAGCCCTTGGGAGTTCAAAACTTTTTGCTTATCTCTGCCAGCAATTCATCTACCAAATAAACTTCAAAACAAATTTACTTCTCTTTGAAGTACAAAACTGCAATGTTAAGGTCATTTTCATTTACCCATTAAACTATAGTGTTTCTTCTTTTTTTTTTTAATCAAAATGACACCCATTAATGACGAAAAAAACTATTGAGTCTTTCTCTGTCTAGCATGAAACTTATAGAATGATAATAAGGAATCACCTCAGACAAGCACAGATGAAAATGAATTCTGCCTACTACTGTATCTGAGCAGCTAAACATTTCCAAACTGCTTTGATGGATCTTACTTTTAAAAAGGCTTTATCTGAGCTTCCATATTCTCAACCACATTGAACTGCATGTTATTAAAAAGTAGTTAAAGTTCTCTTTTCTAAAGTGATTAATCTCACCCCAGCTAATCTCCTCATCCACACTCTGCTTCTAAAGCATAACAGAAGCTATTTTTCATTGGATTTCAGTTGATTAGATAGTCTGATTTAAGGCTAGTTAAGCTGTGTTTCAATTGTGGTGGGGAGAGATTCCCTCTGAGTGCTAAAATCCCATTGTATCTTCTGGGGGTGTGGGGCCATGGGGATGTTTTCCTTTTTTTTTTATACATTGAGCTAAAGAAGAGACGAGTCCCAGCTGGATGTAAGAGCATATCCTTAGAAATCCTTTCCCTCAGGCTAATGCATTTACTTACTTGCTTTCTTTTCTCCTTCTAGCTTCCCATGACATTCACAAATAAAGCTGTTCAACTATTTGGGGAAAAGTTCCCTCCTCTCTCCTCCCCCCTACTTTTTACTCTGATTATAAGTTCAGAGCCAAAAATGTTGGGAACAGAAAACCCACACAAATCATTAACGTTTGTCAACAAGAACCATTATGATACTGGGTATAAAATACGATTGCATTTTTGCTACTGAGGAATTCAAATATGTCCTGAGGATGAAATTAATGGTGTTTCTAAAGTGACTCAGATACTGAACACTTTTTAGTGAATAAATAAATAATACTAATAAACTAACTTTATAAATAGATTATATGACAATCATGTTAAAATATTTCCTGATCTGGTGTGGAGCAAGTAAAGGAATAATAGGGGAAATATGAAAGTATATAGTTTAGAAAATCTGAATATTTTGCATCCTACTGTGTTGACATGCATTACCTTAAAAATGAATTGTATCACTGCTTCAGATATCAGAAAGAATGAAGGAGGCTTTGAAAGGTTAGTGTGAAACTATTTTTAAATACAAAAGGAAATAGGAGACGATTAGCATACGATCCTTTTATATATTCAGCACAGCAGCCTTGAGCTGGTAGATACTACTTTCAAGCATGCAAGTATTTCTATTGACTCCAGTGAGATTATGTCTGTGTTTAAAGATGGCCATGTGTTTCACTGCTTTGTGGGATTGGAGCCATCCTTCTCACTGCCTTGCTCTGCTTTGTCCTTGTTCTTCCTCAAATACTAAATCTCATAGCAAAAGACCATGAATATATCTATAGGCTAATGCACCTAGCAGTAAGAGGCAGAATAGATGCAGGAAGAACAAAGGGTTAGAAGATAAATCTGATTTATTTTTTAACTAGAACTACGAAGAAAAATGGGGGACATGAAAAACAATAGCTGCAATATATTTGGTTTGCATTACATGTTAAAATCTTTGTCAACATTAATTAAAATTGGTTTCGATAGAAACACTGTCTCATTGAAAGATTGAAAGAGAATGAAAGAGCATAAACAAAGGATAATGTCAGCAATATATCCAGATGGGAAGAGGTGTGTAGAGCAGTGCTTCAGGGAGCTGTATTAAGTCAGGGATTAATATCTCTACTAACCCAGGAGAGAAGTAAATAGCATTAATTACATTCACAGATAATACTAAAGAGATGCTTGGAGGACAGGGAAGTAATACAAGGAGACTTAATTATCTTAGAACCAGTATCAGAAAATACCTGTATGCTCACACAATGACTGACACAGCAGGTCACTGATGTTGACTGAAGTTTCTAAGAAGCAATATAGTTAAAAAATATCTTAATTTTTATACAAATGATCAAGAAAAAAAAAAAAAGAAGTGAAACTACAGGAAACTGCATCAGAGGCATCCAACAGAAACAGCAAATTTGATAGCAGTAATTCTGAAAATGACTGTAAGAAGAGAGTCATTTTCATATATTTTCCATACCTATGTAGTATGAAGAAATCAACTAATTTTTGAGACATGCATGTTGAAAGCTTCAGGTCTTTTGGCAGGAAGAGAGAAGTACTTTGGTGCATGATCGAAGTGCTACTGTCTTTAGAAAATTACATATGATTCTGAGCAAAGCATTACAAACAGATGAGTGCTCAAAGAAAAGACACAAATATTTTGAACTGATTGATGTAATTATGAATGTGTAAATTTTTCTTAAAACTTTTATTCTTCCTGTTTTCATATATTTATATAATCACTTTGCATTAGAGGATGATAGAAATATATGGAAAGCATAAATATATAAAATTCTAGATTAAGATAAAGTATAAATAGGTATAAATAATATTAAAAGTATATTTTAGATAATATAATTTTTATTTATATATATATATCCAGACAGGAAACTTAGATAAATATTGTTGAAAAACTTCCTATATTTTTTTTTTTTTTAAATTTCCTGTAATTTTCTTTGGATATATGCATAAAGTATTAATAAAGCTGACTAATTTGATTTGTATTACACCTGTAATTTTATTTTTACATACAATTATATTTTGCATGCTATATATTGGCAGAACTGTACGTTTTACTTTGTCACATTCATGATCTATTTCTTGTGATGTTAAAAAAAAAATAGTTATATTAATTACGACTACGTTCTATGCATTTAAAAGTATTTACAAATATAAATTTGGATTTCTTCATTGTGTAGATTTATAGGAGCAATATAAAAAATTATAAAAGCAATGAAGTTAACATCTGAAGGAGAAATTCCCATTACTTCAGTAAGAGAATGTGTTAAATGGGATTCATTTGAACATCTGAAACATGCAAACCAAAAATGAACAGCACACTATGAATATCCCAATATGATGTCACAAATTGCAAGGGAGATAGGCAGCATGATTCAATAGTTTTTTCCTATGTGTAATTAGTCAGACTGATGTTATAATCAATAAACTCTGAGCAAGTGGGGTTAGGGTATGTTTGAACCATATGTGATCTATCACCTTCACTCCCCTGCAGACTGGTGAAGTGCTTTGCTGAACCAGGTCTTAATGCTTGCAGCCTTGTTAACCTGAAGGGTAAGAATCCTGGGAGGATCAAGATCACTTCTGAACTCAGGCAACAGCTGAATTTTTAATAAAGTGACTGCTGGAGAGAGGGTTTTTTAATTCTCAGTTTGTTTCATGTAACGTCTCTGTCAATATGAAACTTTACTTCCTTTTTTTATATATATTAAAGGAAAACATAATGAAGAAAGACTAAGTGCTGTCTAAAGTTCAGCTTTTTCTTAGCCACGTGAAAATGCAGATTTATCTTCATTAAACGCTATAATTCAGAGTCTACTATTATAAGATTGATAAACATATGATTTCATTATTTTTTTTCTTAGAAGAAATCCCTGAATAAAAGTGTATTTTGATTGACAGATTAAACCTTGCTATTTAAAATCTACAGCCAAGAAAAAACTCAAAACTACAACTAAACTGGCAACCTGGATTCATAACAGATAAAACTGATGGCACCTCTCTGAGTCATATAACATCTATGATCATTGTTTATGGGAGCTTAGCCACTTGTGAGATCACAGTGATAATAAAACTATTTAGCAGTTTTATGGCTCACTGTGTTTTTAGAGACATGTGGTGAGGTTAAATAAAGATGCTCAAAAATTCTTTACAGTAGGTGATTTGACTGTATTGTTTCTATTGTATAGACATAAAGATCAGATGAGTTACCCATAACAGAAATAATGGTAGAATCAAAGGCAACAACACTGAAACCTGTGTGGACATACTTAGCCAAGTAAGAATTTTCACCTTTCATAATATTTGTTTACAATACCTTTACCATTGTTCCTAAAAGCAGGTATTTTAAGAACAAAACTGAAGACAAAGTTATTCTTCTGTGTTCTTATTACAGGGAAAGACTTCAAAGTCCAGTAATGACAGCTTTCTACATCTAATTTCTGTTGTGGGGTATAATTCTCTGTAGCTGGTATTCAGAGTGGTTGGCAGCTCAGCCCCCATATGGAGTATTTCCAATCAAATCATCAAAATGTGCTGTCATTTATGTTGTGCAAAACACAGAACCAGCTTGTCTTTGTAGAAGTGT
The DNA here is from genome assembly GCA_024611195.1 of Ceyx melanurus. Lineage (NCBI taxonomy): Eukaryota > Metazoa > Chordata > Aves > Coraciiformes > Alcedinidae > Ceyx > Ceyx melanurus. The sequence goes on from JANHGL010024178.1 coordinate 11,387, forward strand.
AATTTCTGATGTGACTTACAAAGACGTCAACAAATCTATTTCTATTAGATCAAATATCTGTGGAAGATCCAGGTCACAGTAGGTAATTTTTAAATTCAAATCACTAATATGCTGTCATTTATTAAGGACAAATGGACATTTACTGTGTGTTTTAAATCACCTCTAGGTTTAAGCATTTGTTTAAAAACTGTAACTCACTGTTTCTCTCCACAGGTCACATGCTCATTTCCAGACACAGAAACACACTGCACAGTTTGCAGTTGAATTACCTACTCATTACATGAGCTTTAACTCTAAGGAAAACTATTTAGGGAGGGTAGAACAGAGCTTCCAAGAGCTCTTAGAAACCCGAGTAAAGCTATTTGTACTGGGTTCTCTGACAACTGTGCTTCACAAATTCTTCTATAGATGGTTGGCCCATTCCCCCATCACTGATAAAGATCAAGCCTTTGCTTGTCTCTGTAGATTGTTTTCAGATGTCTTCTTTCAATAGCACTAAAATAAATTGCAAGTATGACATTTATATCTCTCTACAGATTTAATCTCCCTGTTACTCTCTTTGAATAGAACAGTGAAGGGGGAAGGTGTCCTCAAATTAATGTGTTTTTCACTGCTCAATTTTATAATGTTATTAGGCCATACATTTTGTGTTATGAATTTTTTTTTTATCCTACTTGATGATGATTACAAAATATTTTTTACCTTCTGGCCTAATTTTTACAGTGAATTTACTACTCATGAAAATTCCTGAGTTAATCACTTAGAGACCGAATTACACTAATTCACTCACAGGCTTCAACAAGTTGTAATGTAGAACAAAACATTCAAGTTATTAAAAAACCCCTGTCCCCTTTTCCATCCCGTTTAAATGATTCCTCTCAAAAGATAATACAGATTGAGGTTTCACAGTGGTTTTACAGAAGTCATGATTGTGGAAACTATGCACAGTGGGAGAGGTCTGAAAGGGGTGAGGCTGGAGGGGGATGCACACTACAGTCCTACCACCAAAAATTAATTTTCACATAACCCTGGACTGTTCCATGTCTCCTAGGGTCTATTAATTTCTTCCATGAAAATGAGGGGATAATAGAAAGAAGAAACTTGAAGTACTACTTTGCTTTAGTGTTTGCATCTATTTTAAGTGGCAGAAGAAGCACAAGGAAAAAATAAAACATATTAATGATAATAGAAAGAGTCTTGTGCTAATCAAACAGTTTATTCACAATAGTATATTAAAATTATAGGGTGAATTCTGTTTGTCAAATGTAGAAAAACACTGAGTTCCCTCAGTTTTTAACAGAGGACTGTTAATGTATAATCAGTCAAGATCCATAGTAACTCATATATCTACAGTAGTTTGGTTTTTAATTACAATATCTTTCATCAAAACTTTTTAAATGAGAGAAGTCCCTCATAGGTTTGATGTAGAATAACACATTAAAATGTACTTCCACACAGCAAAATATTAATATTGTATACACTGCATTTTACAGTTTCATGATACTTATAATAGGTTCATATTTTTAACTTAGATATTAGTTTTTCATCTACTTAGACCCATTTTAAATATAGATGTCAAAATATGATTAAGAACAGCATTTTTTCCCCAAACATTTTCATGCTGAGAACAGCAGTTAAAGTAATTGCTTCTCTCTCCAAGAAGAAACATGTGGGTTCTTAAATTCTAAAGTAATAGACACCTTCTCTAGACTGAAATAATATGGCTTTCCTCAGGAGGGAAAATTGATGTGCCATGGAGAAGGTTAATCTCCTCTGAAAGCTGTTCCAGTTTGGAATTCTGACATTTTCATGGATAAAATTCTCCTTGAGAAGCAATACAGGATGCGAAAGAGAGGACAGTGCAATAATGTTCTTCATCTTTTGAAATTGCCCTAGCAATAATTCTGCTGTGGTTTGCATCTTTCCTAATTGGGTAATATTTAGTATGAAAAGATCCAAACTCATTTATTCATATGTTGATGGTGGATATTTGGCATGAATGTAAGGATCTGAATATACATCCCAGATAAGGTCTTGACTTGCTAAGTTACTTCTGTGACAAGATACCATGTGTAGCTCATGAGTGGTGGTTTCTGTGACAGCAATATATGCTGCCACATAAGATGAAATTCTTAATTTCCTGGATCAAAATTGGAGTAAGATTAAGACAGGACATAGATATTTGACCTAATGGTCATAATACTTACTATTAAATCCTTCCTGCTGATCTTTTTTTCCAGGTTTGCTTCAGTACTTTATTCAAACCACAAGTGGAAATTAATGCCACTATTACTGAATAAGAATCTAGAAGGCCTGGAAGTTGGAGTACTCCACCTGCAAAAACAGTACCTGCAGGAAAGACAGGAGTGGGAAAGTAAAACTTTAAAAGCCCAGGATTATAGTATAATAAATTGCTTATTTGTAGTTTGGGAAAATCTTATTTATGCTCAATTACTTGTTTGCATAATTATGCAGGCACTGTTTTGTCAACTGCCTGTTGTGAGACATTTTGGTCTTGTGTCGCCTTGCAGAAATGAGACCATTGTAATGTTTGTAGTTACTTTAGAGGAGTTCAGTAAATTAAGTGCCATTTAATATGGGAGGGTAGCTAATATATTTATTGTGGTTTAAAAAATGGAAAGTAATTTGTGGCATATGTTTGTATCACTATAAAAGAATTGAGCAAAGCAAGATTAATGTAAATTGGGCATTATAGTGCTCAGAGGCATCTACTCCTAACAATATTCAGTTTAATGAAGGGTGAATGTTGTGCATGATTAAAGTAGTCATATACAAACAATAGCTCAGAGAAACAAAGCATAATTTTATAGTGTTAATTTCTTCTCTCACACCTTCCCATTCTCCCCAAAGAAAAAGAAGGAACACGAGGAAAAGAAGAGCAGGTAAAAACAGAACCAAAAATATGTACTTTGATATTGAAAACAGCTGTTCAAGGTGAAAATGGACCCAAAAGCAGTAATCATAACAGAGCTTCTGCAAAGTTTAGGGATGAATAGGAGCTCATATACCATATATTTCTTTGCCAAAATTATTCAGTTTTGTTTTGCTAATATTACCATTGGCTTTTATGTTCCTTCCTCTCCACATCCTATATTTTTCATTGTGTTATTCACTTTAGACATCAATAAATTCAAAGAATGTAATTTACTATAATACAAACATGCATTGACAATTCTTTCAATAACAAAAATATTCTGTATCTCCTTTTCCATTTAATATGTGGTTAGTTCTGAACAACATCCACCTTTAGGTAGTTACACATGAATAAATTATGTTCAAAAAGCACTGATAGCATGTCTTGAACTCCTCAAAGCCCAGAACTGTTAATCAATATTAATCTGAGTTCTAGCAGAGACTAAATACACTGTTCTAAAAAGCCAGTGAAGAAGTTTTTCAAGCACTTGGTAAGGAAAGAAATAATTATTCAATTGTGTCACCTGTGTATTAACAAGTTGCGTGCTCTGAAACTAGCAGATACAACCCAGGGTCTCCACTCAGTGTTTTGAGCATGATGATCTAGTTTAGTCAAGAGGTATATTTGTATTAATTAACTCCACAGGGGATTAAAGATTAACCATATCAATGTTAGAAACCGTGGAGATCCTTGAAGATGATATTTTATTTATTGATTTTGTAAACAAAGACAGTATTTCTTTTTGAGACTGAATATGAGCCCATATTCATAACTAAACTATAATTGAAATATGCCTAGAACTAATAATGAATTTATTGGTCTTAATAGCATCATGGAAGAGAACAGTATTAACTGGTCTTGAAATAAATAAATAAATAATGTAGGTTTTTTTATTAGTCATGACAATTTCCCTTCAGAATATATGAAAATTCTAAAGATAAAGAAAATAAACTAATAGACCTATACATCACTTTAAGCAAGACAATACAATGAAAACTGACAGCATCAGAATCTATAAACACAAGTCCCAAGGGCAGAATACACTGGGAGTTATTGACCTTTTAAAAATCTGATACAGCAAATGTTTTCCATGCAATAGTATACCCAGGAGATACAGAGTAAACATGTTGAAATATGAACAATAATTTCAAATTTACTACTGAAAAAGAAAGAAAAAACTTCAGGCCAAATGCTTTCTTAACAGAAGTTAAAGTTCTATTTGTTCATGTCCTGGTTTGAGTGAGAACTAAACAAATTCTGTTTGGTGATTTTACTTTTCAGCTCAGTTCTTTTAATTAACTTCACTTTCTGAAGTTAGCAACAGGTTTTCACAGTGTCTGCTTCTACTACTACTACTTTAAATTCACTTGCATTTTTTTTTCCTGAAGTTAGCAATGACAATACACCAAAATTTGTGTTACACAAAACCATAAAAGCATAAGTGCTAAAATTATATAGATAAAACATAATATATTTAATTCCATGGTTATAGAGATATTTGGGCTATTCCAAATACTGTACTCTAAAACTAATTATTGTGACAGTAATGTTATCCCAGATAAACCCTGGACAAGGCAAATCGTATCATGAGCATCACCCTCAGGGCACCTCATATATATCATACCCACTGAAATATGGAATAACAAAATAAAATCTAACCCAATTACATGATAATAAAATAAACTTTCAGTTTTAAAAGAATGCTTTGGCCTTCTCTTTGTATCCTTATCAATCTGCTAATCTAAGAGTGGCTAGTTCTACACAGACCAAATGACTCTAATTGCGCAATTACATCATTAAAACTATTCCATTTACTCAGCAAATTGATTGACTAAACATACTTAAGTACTTTATTATAATATAAAATTTCATAAGAAAATAAAAACTATGTTGACGTTTAGGCCTGTTGAGAAGAAAATGCAGGGCCAGGGTTTTAGCTAATGTAGATTGGTAAGAATACACTTATTTAAATGAGCTTTGTTGCCTTACACTAGCTGAGGCATAATATACGGATATCTACTATAGATGTTTATAGATCTGAAATAAGTAATTTAATGTGCTTTTAAAAAAGAATTAAGAAAATAATATTAAATTAATATTTCTCCTCCTCATCCAGTATTTTATTCCTAAAGCATTTCCCTGAAAATTAAACTTATGGACTTCTGCACTGGCAGTATAATAACTGTGGGTTAGTGAATAAGAGCAGGAAAAAAAATCTGTTACAATATATTTGCACTGAAAGGACAGTTTTCTTCAATAGACTGGGAAAACTCTTTGAAGTTTGCCTGTAACAGTCTCTGATGTTTCTGTTTGATCAATGAAGTTACCCATGCTTCTTCACCTGAAAGTTAGATGATTGTTTTTTTCTTACATGGGAAACAGTTTAATAATGCAGAACATACCATCTTCATGTTCCATGGAATAAAAAGGGCAGTATTCAAGAGCAATTTATCTTATTCTAAAAACAACCTGTAGTTTGTTAAAGATGAATTATCATTTGGAGGTGACTTACTCTCTATTGACTTCAAAACATATCTAGTAGAGATATAAACTTTTTTTTTTAATATAGAGATATAAACTTTTGCTAGATGCTTGAGGTTATATATGAACTTCATCCTCAAATATTACAATTTTGAGTTCAATGTCTTCTGAAGTTGCCTAGTTCTTTCTATATAAATATGATGACTAGACTTAGAAGTTTATCCCTAAATATAGAAAACCAAGATTAATTTTTCTTAATATGGACATTATTATCAACATGGTTTTACCAGTGAAGTTTAAAATTACATAGAACATCCTTCCTTGCAAGATTCCCTGAGTATATTGTTTAAATAACTGCAGTTTTAAAAATGGTGAAAATTTGATGCATTTGTTTTTAAAAAATGGGATTACTTAAAGTACTTTCAGAATTGAGTCCCTCAGCTTTGAAAATGGGTAGCCTATTTAATTTGAAACATCCCGGGTCTGCTGGCATTCAAGATGTACTGTAAAGTCAGTCTGTTGATTATTGTAATTAGTAAGGACATGACTATTTAGAGACAATTATTTTGATAACTGTTTATTGGTCTATTGGATGGCAGTTGTACTAGCTTGTTTGATGTTTGTTACCCCCTTTTTGACCTCCATTGTCATATATCCCAGGCTGCCCAGGGCTATTGATGTGTGCCTTTGTATGCACACTAATTTAATGGAAAAAAAAATCAAAATGTTAATTTTCAGCTTCAATGCTCTGATTTTCATCAAAGCCAAATTTCATTTGTAAAATGAATAAGTACATAATTGGACTGTGAGGTGCAGCTGGTTAGGGAAGTTTGTCAGTTTAGTTCCTCCTCATTACTTTCTGCAACAGGGATATAGAATGCAGTATTGGAAAAGTTTCATATAATACACTGTCCAACAGATAATGTTGAGAAAGTTTTTCTTTTTTTTTTCTTTGATCCCCTGGAACCCTATTTCTCTCCTGTGCACAGTGAACTGGAGTGGGGATTTTCAAGTCTCTCTCTTGTTTTCTTTCTTTCTCCCCCACCCTTTTCAATGGCATTCCCAGCAGCCCCTGCTCATTATCGGAGAGAAGGGCAGCCATTTGTGTCTGTTATATATTGCTGTTTCAAAGTTTACTGATTTCATATTGTTGTTCGGTTTTGCATTCTATACAAATACCTCTCTCTCTCTCTCTCTGTATATATATATATACAAAAAAAAAAAAAAAACCAAGAAAAACCAAAACCAAAATCAAAACCAAAACCAAAACAAAAAGCAACACATCAGTAGGAATGAGATAATAAATAAAAATGCCAGTCCATTTCTCATCAGTGTGAACCTTTCTGAAAACACCACATAAAATCTAGTATTAATTTCACAAACATGAAAATATGAGTGGCAGAACATATGTAAAAAGCATGTAAATTAATGTATATTGAATCGACCTATGCCTATAAAAACTATCAAATCCTGCAGAAAAATTGCTTTTATTTAAGTATGACTACATGATGAAATCCCAGAACTCTTAACAAGGGCCTTTAATATGATAAAAATTACTAGTGACTGGATCTGCATTTTCTTCAGACTCCTGCCCTGCTTCTTGCTAAGTGCACTGCTGACATGTTTGATATTGAACTTGAACTTAAAAATTACTATCCCAGGAGATGTTTATTAGATTTATCTGGCTGAAGTAAACCTAGACACAATGCCCACAGTACAATGTAGAAACAGATCTTATTTATGAGTGCCGGGAAATGTTGCACATTTCTTCCAGGAAAAAAAGGGAAAATCAGAAATTACAAGAACAAAAGCACCCACAGAGCAAAGTATTATCCATGCCATTAGGGCACTGGAGAAAACTGACCTGTGTTAGACTAATGTAATGTCATCTTTGAAAACATTACACTACTGTGTAATGCAATTTATTTTTTTTTACAATCATTTCAATACACATTATTGGGCATAAGCCTGACTGAAAGTAGCAGTTATAAATTCAATAAATGCCATGAGATGATTTAGAAAAATCTTAGTTGGGGATCTAATTTTTCATGTGAAAATTTTACATACATTTTAGTAGGAACTTAATTAAAATGGTTAGAAAATAGAAAATGGTTAAAATAGAAATTATTTTAAAGAATTATAGATTCATTGAATGTCAGGGGCTGGAAGGGACTCTCTCAAGCAGTTCTATGTCCCTCTTGAAATGGGAAGCCCAGAACCGGACAAAATACTCCAGATGCAGCATTAGCAGGACAGAGTAGAGGGAAACCTCTCTCAACCTACTAGCCACACTCCTTTTAATACACCCCAGAATGGCATTGACCCTCTTGGCCACAAGAGCACGTTGCTGGCTCATGGTCAAGCTCCCATCAACTAGGACCCCCAGATCTTTTTCCCCTTCACTGTCCTCCATCAGGTCAGTCCCCAACCTATAAGGATAACTTGGGTTGTTCTTTCCCAGGTACAAGACTCTACACTTGATCTTATTGAATTTCATTCTTTTTTTTTTTTTTTCAGTTGTTTTGTTATTGAGTGTTTTGTTGTGTTTTTTTTTCCTTTATCTGTTTTCAATTTAACATAATTATAAAATTTTATTATGACAGAGGAATGAGCACATTTCACAGTTTTCTTCTATTCCTTACTGTTCATTTATATTTTTTTCACATTAAATACATATAACCCCTCTCTGTAGTTTCCAATAAGCAGCTCTAATTAGATTTAGAGAAAGTTATTTCAGTATGTTATCAACAACAAAGCTTACACTCCATCACTGTCAATTAGACAAAAAGAATTCAAGAACAAATCAACAATATGGTATTTTTTCAAAGCTCTGATTATTTAAGTTTGTTGGGATCTTCCCAAGAAAGATAGAAATGCTCTGTATTTCATGCTAAAAATTAGGGCCCTGAAGTTCTAGGATTTTTTTCACAGATTTTAGAGAGATCTGACTAGGCTCCAGGCAATCACAATTTACTGTGGATACTTCTGGTTAGTAAAGGATAAAGTTTAAGTGAAAGCAGCTTAGAGCCTTTTTTTTTTTTTTTTTTTGCTGTGTGACTCTAGCAGAAACTGGAAATGTGCTGTTTGTTTTTCTAAGAGTTTTCTGTAATAAGAATTAGATGATCAAAGAATTCCATATTACTGATTATAATCAAGTTGAAAGCTTGAAAAAACAAAACAAAACAAAACTAAAATCAGGAAACTACTTTATTCTTATTTTCTGCTACACTACAGTTCATTCTGAGCTTTAGACAACCCCAAGTAAAATGTTAAAATAAATGACAACCACAACTGTGATCAATTGCAGATTTACTGGGGAGATTAAAAGGGTTTTTGCCATCCCATTAACAATATCTAACACAGCAGGCACTCCCAAAGTAGGTAATATATCCAGGATCACTTAATTTGCCTCCATCTCTCCAATTATCTTTGGTATTGGGTATGGTTCTAAACTGGTGTGATTGTTGACCTGTATTAAGTAATTTTAGATTGAATCTTACGTAGAAAAGGCTTAATAACATTCTCTATTCAAAGAATTGTCTTTGTAGTGGGGGAAGGAAGGTTTCTGTACCATTGTTAGATATAAAAATAAATTAAATATTAGTGAAGTATTGTGTGTGGCTTAGAAATCATTAAAATGGTTCTACATCAAACTAGTACAAGGGATGCTGCAGCAGAATAGATATTTAATTAGATTAACTGAGCTCTGAGTTAGGGAAAGACCAACTATTCTAGTTTCATGGATGTTTCTTTAAAAAAAATCCAGTGGAGCTTTTCATCAGTAAATTAATTTCTGCTCTGGTGTAAATTAGATGGTTTATGGGTAATGAGTAAGGTCTGCACTATATCTGTAAGATGCTTGAAACTTCTAACCCTTGGATATCTTCTGGACATGCACGAAAGTTTAATATTACTATGATGGAGATATGAGAGGATGAAATATGACATTCACATTGCTTTTAATATATATACTATAGATATATATGTATTTATAAGCACATAATGTTATGCAATATATACAAGTGCTGTCTGACATGCATATACAAATCCACCCATACTCTTGTTCACCTTCCTTTCATTTATCTTTGCTTTGATGGTTAAGTTTTTTCTTGCAGAGTAAATTCTTCTTCTGCCTACAATTCCATCCACATGTAAACATTTGATGTTAAACTGCTATTTAAATGACATCAATCTTTCCTTTATTATCATCGTAATGACTTCTGAAGATTTATAACACATTTAAAGATTTCATTTTTTATTGTCCATATTATTGAAGTAATTAAAAAAAAAAAAAAAAAAAAAAGAAGCACCATAAGGAAGTGACACAGATCTTCTTTGATCAAACCATACTGGATTCATGAGGTGTGTATATGCTGTGTATCAGGGATATAAGCAAGTAAAATCTTATTTAAAAATATAATTGGATCATTAAAGAAAAATGGAGCTAAACTATTTAAAAAAAATAAAAATCAAGCTTTTCTATCATAATACATTTTAAACTCTACTTTAATATAATCTACAGGTTTAATATGTTTTTTAACATATTCGGACACTAGACTTAATCTTATAATCCATTTATTTTTCATGTGGTACAAGTGGTAATAACTGACTACAGGATCGCCTCTGACTGGTTAATCCTAATTAAACCAGTGCAAGAGATTTCTTTGCAAACTTGATTAATTTGATACTAAGCTGAATTATTACTCTTCTAAGTATGTTGTTCCCACTGCATGGGCAAGGATGAATACAGTGTATCTATTCAATATAGATTTTGAACCAATTTTAAGAGTTTCAATGGTAGCTATGCAATGAACTGAACCTTGGGAAAAAAAAAAAGTTTCAGTAAAACTTGTGTTTCTATTGAAAACTCAAAATTCCAAAAGCCACTTTGGTCTGTAAGCATTTTTTAGTTTATTAAATAAATAACTCTGCAAATGTACTTAGAATTGTTCTTTCTTTAATGTAAAAATTTCTTCTGTTCAGGTTTACAAAATAAATTTTCCCCTTGGTGGCATTCCAAACTATACTTTTTTAGGAGAGAGTCTTTTTGCTTCAAGTATATAGGTGGTAAAAACTGCAGAAAACATAGCTTCTTATTGAATCTAGTTCCTTACTGGACAAAAATGAATTTATTAGACCCTTTGATTTGACAATAAAAGTAATATACATCCATATTTGGAAACTATACCTACATATTAATTCCTGCTAAAATTTACAGAAAGTTGATGAGTATATATCCTTCAGCACTTGTTATTTCTATCAGTATGCCAGATCATGTTGTGGTCTTTAAAGTGATCTGTTCATCCAATGATATGTTCATATTCTAGGACTAGAGGTGGCCGTTGAGTAAGAAGCTGCTATTTCCTGCTACTTTACCTTGGTTCATTAAGTCTCTTTTCCTCATTTCAGTTTAATCTGTAACAGCTACAGCAATAATTACTCATACAAAGCTTTAGCAGCAGAGTGAAAGTGCTGAGACCTTTGAAGTGAGCTGGAGAGCATAAAGTAGTTCCTTCTCCAAAGGCATAGTAACTGGTTAAATCATTTTGAAGATTTGTGATGAACTGAAATCAGTTATTTATATGCTTCACTCAAGTTTCTTTAGCTTTCTAACTTTAAAAAAACCCAACTTAATGTATTTATTTAATGGCAGAGCATTAGGTCCAAACCTTTTGCAATGTGTACTCATGTTGATCTTGAAGAAGTATTTTTTAGTTTGGCTTTGTAAGCATAAAAAAGAAAACAACTGCAGCAGCTACCAGTTATGAAGTAGAATCTGAGCCAAATAAAAATAAATTATTAAAACTCCTGATACATTCCTTCATCCAGCAAATAAAAAAAAAACAAAAACACTTATATGACTATGTCAATCAGAAATATATGCGGGAGTTCAGAGGGGAGGAAGAGTCGAGGAGAGATATTCAGTATTTATTTTCTTCTACAGCTGTTTAACTTGTAACAAATAGGAGGTAAATCCCTTAACCTACACTTTCCCATCATTACCTTCTATTTACATTTCTGTTAATTGCCTTCATTTAACCAAAAATGAAAATCATAACCATTGCTAAGTTTATTGTGGAAAAATGCATAGCATTAAAAAACAATAATAATTTAAGTCGAAGATAAAGTTTTTAAAGGTGGAATTAGAACCCCGTGTCTCCTTTAAATAGGCATCTGAGAACGAAAAACACAACTGTCAAGATGTCTTCTGGCTTGTGTTACAAGAAACTTAATCCATTTACTCACTAGTGTGATGTCCTGCTAGCAGGAAGCAAGCACACACTAATTAGATGCTTCAGTTCTTTATTTAAATGCTTACATTGCATCCACAAAGAGAAGGGTGTCCTGTGCAAATTGTTCTTGAGAAAATTACTTGTATTTTTAAGCTTTGGTTGTAACAGAAGTGCAGTGGTTGTTAGCAAATTAGTGGTGACGGTTACAGCAAAGGGAAAACAGAGAAGCAATTATGGCTACAAATTATTTCCAAAGTATTAGAAAAGCAAGATGAGCTACTGTGTTACTACTGGCAACTGGAAGAAACCAGAGATGTAAACCTATAAAGCAAGACTAAAAAGCAAACAATTTACCATCAAAGGAGGAAATTTTATAGGAAGACAATAATGTTTTTATGTGGCAGTTTGAAGCTCATGTTTCATGAACACCAGTTGGGTTTATGCTCCATGAAACCTGCTTATCATGATTTGTGGTTTACATATTTGTAATCTTTAGGTTTTAATTACATTATGTAATTGTAACATGAATGATTATTTTGTTTCATACCAGTGTGCCTAAGTGGAGTCAGTTAACTCCAAGAAGAATGTAAATTAAGAAAGAACATGTCTCTTTTTCATAGAATCAACAACTTTCCCCTCCCTCTGAACTTTCTGATTAAAACAAAACAAAACACCAAAATAATCTTGCAGCTTTTAATCAGATATTAGTTTGTTATACTTACATTTTCTACATAGCTATTTGGTTTACTTTACTTTTTTTTTTTTCTGGTTTGGTTTTTTGTTTGTTTTGTTTGTTTGTTTTTTCTCTTGTACCAATAGATTCATAAAGCTTGGGACAGGTTCCTTTAGTCAGAGAATGATAGACTCCTTTAATGAGGGGTGTCTGACACTGGAGATAAAGAGAAGAATGTGCTAATCTTGAAGCAGAAAGTGCGTCAACTGAAAATATTTACTGTTCCTATTAAAAAATGAATTAACAAAACCAGGTGGCCTTTTAATTGAAGCCTTTATCACTCTTTGCTCAATTTCATTTAAATGCAAATTTGTAATTCTTTCTCTAAGCCAATAGAAAGTTGAAACTGAACATGAACACTGGTTTACTAATGATGCAATTATGTGCCAAACCATTAGGTTTAATATGAGATACCACATACACTGGAAATATTAAGACAGTCAGTAAGGGTTCTTTTCTTTGAGCATACATTTGTAAGCTGTTAAACTCATCAATACAACAGACTTTGCCTTGGTTTGTTGAGATATTTATTTAAATTTATCCATAAATATAGTGCTCTGTATTTCTTTTGAGGTCTAATATTCCCCTCGGTCCCATGTGGGGCAACTTTACGCCCAGAAGACAGTTCTTGCCATAGCTGTAAAAAAAGTTTCACCTATACTCAGGCAAAACATTCCAGACTCTGATTAATTTCTAGGTAGGAGATAGAAAGTCAAGGGCTTAGATTGAAAACTGAGGTCTTCATCTACTTGCTAAGTGGTGGAGATTTATATATATAGGGTGCACTTTTTCTAAGGGATTTGATAGAAGTGATTTATGGGTCCTTCTGGAAGGAAAATAATGAATCAAACACACACGCACACAAAACTCAAAACCCAACCCAACACAAACAAAAAACACCAAAAAAACCCAACAACAAAAAAACGACACACCAAATAAAAACAAAACACTAACCAAAACACAAAACCCAGAACCAAGCTACAACACAAAAGCAAAAAGTCCACTATCATGACATGGAAATCTCTAATAACATTAATTGGCTTCTAAGGAAGAAGAATTAGCCACTTGGTGCTGGTAGCACTACCCAGAGTCTGCATGATGTGTTAAGAGATTAATTATGCTTCTTTACTTTTTTTTTTTTATCTTGATTATACGTAGTATCTACAAATTAAAAAGCAAAACAAAACAACCCAAATGAAAACAACAAACCAAGCAAATAAGCAACATCCCAAACCACACACAAAACAAAAAACAACAATCAAAAAAACAAACCAAAAAATCCTACCATAAAATTTTGATACTGATACTAATACCAATGGGAAAAGTTGGAAGTCACAGCTAAAGAAATAAAAGTATTTGTACCTTACAGAGAATTAGAGGAAAAGAAAGAAGAAGAGAGAGAAAAACTTTTTTTCTTAGTAAAATGTAATTCTCTTAGGATAATAGAGAATATTTCTTTTGGGTTTGCCACTTCTGTACTGCACCTTCATAGTAAAAGAAATAAGAACAAACATTTTAGAAGGGGTTATATATACCTTTCATAATTCAGTTATCACAGCTTTAGTGTGGCTGTTCCATACTACAAACAAGGCTATTTTTCATTTGTCAGGAAAAAAAAAATCAAACAAAAAACAAATCAGCAGTAGGCCCAATCAAAATGCTTAGGACTGTATAAAAGCAAATTTTACAGCTTTCAGGTTGAAAAGTTCAAGTTAGAGGTGTGGATGCATGCAATTTATTTTGCATATGAAAGAAATAGTCTCGTGACTTTCCATATTAATGGTCTTCATTCATTATAATATTAAATACGCTGGGAATGATAGTACATTGCAAAGGATAATATAAGTTGACATATACAAAGGAAGCATAAGAAAGCTTAGCTCCTGATACTGTTATTTTGCTTCTGGGTATCTGAAAAGCTGAATACATTTTTCATTTGATCTTAGCTTGATGCAGTCATCAGCTGTTTGCAGAGGGAGAAACAGACTTAAAAAACATCCAGCCATCATTCAGCCTAACATTTGACTCTGAGAGTTTTCCAGTAATTGGTGAACTATTGAGATTTCTCTGACACCTACACAAACTGTTGTGTGGAAAATGTGTAACTTGGTGCATAATGGCTGTCTCCATAGAAGCTCCTTTAATTTATTACTAACCCGTGTTTTTCCATAAGCAAGTCAAGGGCACAGTATTTGAGTTTTCACTCCCTGTTTTCCTTGGTAGCAGGAGGGGTCATTTCCAGGATGCAGAAGCAGACCAAGCAGCAGGGAATTTGCAATGGCTGATTCAGCTGCTTCTCCCTGAATAAGGAACTAATCCAATTGACACATGGTGAAGTAAACAGATAGTGACATATTTGTAGACAAACTGTCATACTCTTGATTATTCCCAAAACCAAATTACTTCTGAACTGCAAGCATGGAATTTAAAAAGTCTGCCAGACTCAGCTGGTACACTTCTATGGGACCCAACCATGAGGGGGAAAAGTTAATTTAAATATCATGTGGTACATTTCATTACATCTCCATATAAATCTCTCTTGCACACTGAATTGAACACAAAGGTTCTTTTCACACTATAGATATTGTAGTATGCCTTGTGTTTTATAAATGATAAATATCTGGTTTCTTTTTGTTTCTTTTGTGGTTTTACTTGTTTCTCTGTGGTTTTTGTTTGTTTTGTTTGTTTTAGTTTTGTTACATATCTCTATATTTGTTTGAAACAACTTGACTTTGCCCTGTCCTAAAATGTTTTTACTTAATTCAACGCTTTTTTTCAAGTTAGATATTTTATTTCTAAATAGACCATATTTGAAAATATTTATCCTGGTTTGCTATGTACTAAATATGCTGGATTTTCAAAAGCAGAACTGGTTTAGTATACCCCTGTATACTGAAATTATGAAGTGAAATGAAATCAGGACTCCACCTGCCTCTAAAGGAGCCTCACAACTATAGTTTTATTTATATTATACATGCTGTGTATTCACCCCTTTAAGCTTTTACAGAGAAGAAAAAAAATTGATTATTTAAACAGAGTGATGTATTTATCTGTCAAAATATATCATGTATCCTTCTAGTGTTAACACCTTCTTTCTGAAGAGAGGCAAAAAATCATGTTATCATGCCCTGCCATTACACATTTGTAAGATATAAAGAATGAGGTCTTATTCTAGTACATTTACTGAAGATGCCTCCAGACAGAAAATACTTTTAACTGCAGTGCTGTTAAAAAGAAGACCCAACAAAGAGTTGACACTATCAGGTTCATTAGCCAAATTCTAGGATTTGGAGTGAAGATGAATTTCACTAACACTGCATAAATAAATAAAAAAGTAAAAGGTGCTCACATTGAATGAGTTCCAAGGGCATCTAAAAGAATTTTTATATTGTACTGTATTCACCATGGTCTGTCTGTTGGCTACTCTGGTACAAATCTGCCTCTCTAAATCTTATTTTGGAGCTATTCCTACATTCATACACATATAAGTAAGTTTTACTTATTGGAAGAGAGAGACGAAAACACTGCATTGACTGGTAGCTACCCAAAAAATGTGTATGTCCAGGTCTGTCTTGCTTTGTAACAGTCAGGGTATTGTGGTTTTTTTGGCCATGATCTGAACTAAAAAGATCATGCTCTATAACAAGGATGCTTTTCTTCTGACAGAGTTTGAAAGTCTTAGGAATTTTAACTTGAATAAGAGTTTCAAACAACTAATTAACTCCTGGCAGGATCCAGCTTCAGCACCTTTGTTCTTGCATGGCTTATGGAGCTATGCAGCTGAGAATATATTTTAAGGATGCCACTAGTGGATATATGGGAAGTGAAAAGGAAGATAAAGATGGAGGCATTTCCAGAATAACTATTAAGATGCAGAGTGAAAAAGCTGAGGAAGTCATTTAAAAAAAAAATAAAAATAATTTTAAATAATGATTAATATATTTAATTTTGAACTTATCGTCTAGCAGAAACCACTAGTTCAAAGAAGCCCTTGTGCAGCAGCAGTGGAACCCTGTGTGGCAACTCAGTGTCACAGCATATCTATTTATTTATTGATTTTTCTTATAATTTAACGTGCTTTTGTGATGTATCAGAGTACTTAATGCTTTCAGTTGACTGAAAAACTTAGTTTTTTTTAAAGAGTATTTGAAGACTGAAGCAAAAAGCATCTATAATATTACTGAGAATATTTCTGTGCTTCTGAAATATCTATACATAAAAGGCCTGCTAATGTTTACTGTTCCATTGAAAAGGGATTTTTCTTAGCTAAACAACGTACTGTGACAGTAAGCCTCTGATACTGCTTTTTCCATCTTGTCATCTTTGGTTTCATCCCCTGTTAAGTAGCTCAGTCATCAAGAATACTGACATTTCTTCATGATTAATTTTCAAAACTATATGCATATCTTATATCAGGCCAATGATATCCTGGGATGCATTAAGAAGAGTGTGGTCAGCGGGTCAAGGGAGGTTCTTCTCCCTCTTTAATCTGCATTGATGAGGCCCCACCTGGAATACTGTGTCTAGAATCATGTGAATCAATCTATGGACTGGATGGTCTTCTAGGTCCATTCCAACCCCTAATATTCCGTGATTCTGTTATTTGTTTTAGTCTTTCCTTGATTCTGTGCAGCATTTGTAGGAGCAAGTATTTCAATGTGCAATGTATAAAATTTTGGAGCAGCAGGTAGTAAATTAGACATTTAAAAGACAAAAACTTAGTCACTGATGTCCTTTATAAAGTTTTATATCTATTTAGACCAAATGGAAATGCAAATTTAGGAAATGGAATAATAGAGATCACACACATGCACACTCTAATTTTTACTTTAGATTATTTCTTAGGAAATAAAGTGTTTTAGAGAGTAATAAACAGAGGCAGAACATACCTGGGACTCTGCTCTTAACACCTCTTGCAAAAAGGGGCATGAACAGTAACTTTAAGGACAGGAGATGAGTTTAATTTTTCACCATAGTGGTGTCATTACCAGAAATATGTTCCCACTGTTATAATCACTAGCAGTCTGGGAATCCTTCTTAGGGGAAGATCGACAGCTGAAGTGCTGTGGCTGCAGATTTCTTCTCTAAGTATTATTGTCTCTGTTTTACTGACAGGGAGCATGAAGGGCTTGCTGAAGGTCATGGAGAAACTGGGATAGAGGATATACAGCAAGAACTACCAAGCCTCTTCAGCCTAGTCCCAGCTACATTTTTCAGATGTAAGTGCATTCTGAGGCATATTCATAACTTTAAAAGGAACTTCTTATTTAATTTAAACTTATTTTATTTTCCTCTGTTGATACTTGAATGTCAGTGTTTCTGGCATTTTAGATTTTCTTTACATATTTAAGAACACTAGAAAATAATTTTCATCAATTTGTTGGTTTTTATCACCATTAGAATATATAATTACATCCTTTAAAAATGAAGAAAAGGTATTCTTGACTATTTGAATCTTTGATCATAGAAAAATAAAATAAATATATAAACACTCTCATATACTTTATACATTAAATAAATATATATTTTTTGAGGTGGTGTTTGAGTATGTATATGTGTAATTTCACATGATGGCATTTGTTGGGACTGGTTGCTTATCTCTTCTATTAGTCTGATTTCAAATAATTGAGATCCTTATCATCTTATGATATTAAATAAACATCAGTAGAAGATGGCAAAAAGGAAGTGCAGTAAGTATGGGAGTATAGAGTCATTCCTGCTAACTAGCTATAGTTTTGTAAATTTTTGCAGTACATTAAAAAAAAAAATTACAACAGTCAAGTTGTAATTCTAGAGACTTTCAGTAATTTCAAAGAGAATAATATGTACAGTAGCACAATACAGAAAATTTAGAACAGCTGCTGATACTGACATTACAGATGGTTACAAAGTGTATAATTTCTGTTTTCTGCAACAGTAAGTGGAAAGCCATTTAGACATAGATTCTTTTCTTTTCTTTTTTTTTCCCACAACATCTTATTGTGGACATACATGTGAATAATGTGTGTATTGACATTAATCTATTTTTATTATAAATTTGTTATCATGGTATCTGCCTCTTGATTTTCTATGGTTTCTCTAGGGACATGATTTTCTCAGTATATTACCTACTTTTCAACTTTATAAAAATGTGGTTGTAGTCTAGATGTAGTCTCTATGAAACAGAGGAAATACATGGTGAAAGATGAGGTTACTATACCTAATATTGTAAGATATGGTTGAGCATTTATCTACTGCCAGGAAATTAAGGGGTTTTTTTGTGCATAAAATATAGTGAATGGAGGGACAAGAAGTTATCAAACCACTTATTTACTTAACCACTTATTTCTTTTCAAGAATCCCTCTCTTTTCATCAAGTACAGAGCATGTCTATTTTAAAAGCTAGACCCTCGATGCTTGGGAACCACAGTCAGGCAACATGATCCTTAGACATCACAAAACTGATGGCAGTATAAAAGCTGGAGAACAAAATGTTAGTTCAGTGACTGAAATAAATAATTTTTAGGTCTGTGTTAAATATTAACACAGCACTTTCACCCATTGGGAGAGTTCTGCATATGACACATGAAAGAGTAAAGGAAAAAAAAATAATAGTGATGTCATTCTCATTGGTCTAAATCTATGGTTGCAGTTCCTGTACAATAGCTTTTTGCTGAAATGCCACAGTTCTAGGTGGTCCTTGGAACTCTTGGAGTTCGTTTGTTTTACCACAAACTCCCATTTCAGTGATAGATTTTCAAAGGCGTAACATAATCCCCCTAGCTCCTAAATCTCCTAGTAGAATAAATCTCTCAATGATAAGCACTTTAACTTCTGCCCTGAACACTGGCAGAAAAAAATTCTTGACAGCGCAGTGGTAACTGATGTCTGACTCAATATCAGCAGTGCTGGAAAAAAAAAAAAAAGGATTTTTCTACCAGTAACACTTCTAGCTCCTAGTCTATCTATGCATAATGAGGGAAAAAAAGTACTCTTTATTACTAAGTTTAGTGGTTAAAACATCATCCTTTCTTTACTGGATTTGATTTGTGGGTACTCACAGCCTTAGGCATGCTGGGCTCATATACTGTGAAGTGAGCCTTTGTCACTGTCTCCTGCTTGTGTTATTCTTCCTGATATACATATTCATTAGAACATGTACTGGGCTGACATTCCAGCTTTCTATGACTTAATCACTTGGTAAGGAAATCTTTCTTTTGTCTTTTTTTTTTTTGCCCCAAGTGAATATTGTAATTTTTTAAAAAAAAACAAAGTTAAACAGTTTTAACCAGGACTCACTCTATTAAGTTATCCTTAAGTTAAAGACTTGGAGATGGAGTCATATGTCCTAAATTAGACAAATAAAAGCTTCATTTATAAGACTGAAGTAGTCAGCCTAGGCTGATTTATAATCCATAGAGAAATAGACACATCCAGAGATACTTGCTAGAATAGCTGATAGTTGTCTGTGATAATCAGTAGAAGATTTCACCCTCTTAGCACTAACTAGAAAGGGAAACTACATAGATTAGATTAGATTAGATTTAGATTTGAATGTCTCAGTTTCAAATATCTAATTAGGCAAGAAGACATTCACATTGGGACTCAACCTCAGCCTGTCAGCAGGGGGATTTGGACTTCAGTCCTTTGCAGAATAGAAGAAAGATCTTGAACCAGAAAGCTCTGTTTGACAAGAGCCACTCCTTCTTCTCCAGTATAAACTATACTGCCTGTAGAGCCTAACCCCAGGAGAGGGCTCAGTCCTCTTTGTTCCAACTGGAGAGAGTTGCCCCTCATTAACTTTGATCCAAGCACTTAGTCCATGTTGAGCTCTAGCCACATCATACTTTTTAGCATATTTGACAGATAAAATAAAGCAATTCCATATCGATTGGGTGGCCGATGTGAAGGACCCCTCCAGGATTCTAATTCTTCACAGTGTGTAAGTAACGTGAAAAAAATTCTTCCTTCAGTGGTGGCTAGTCTTAAATTTTTGTAATGAGGGAAAATATGAGATCTAATTCACCTTTTATTATACCAGGGACTTGGCAGCCAAGTACAGCATTAACTGTGACCTTTAAGATACAAGCTCATGTTTTATGTTGAAGCAGTGAACCTAAGATGTTGTTTGAAAGGAAATATTTCATAAGGACTTCATTTCTAAGCATTAAGCTTTTTCAAAACACACTAAGAATCTATCAACACTGACCTTCACTGTGCCATATTATAATGGAGTAAAGATGTTGATGGCTGAAGGGATTACAGTAGATTTTCTTCAAAATCAGAATAAACAATTAATGCAGGAATGTCTGGGTTGTACTCAGTTTCAGCACTTCTGGTTTGTACTGCTTTTAGGTATGTGTATATTTAATGCATTTATTTACAGATATATATGTACATGTGTACACACACAGAGTGAGAATTGCTATACTGTCATTCCCACAAAAAAACACTGAGGCAAATAAATAACTTGTTCAGTAAATGGAAAGCTTAGCAATGTAATTTTTTTTCATTCTCATGCATGAAAAGGTGTTAGCAGGACTTTTCCTATTTCCAATGAAGGTGACAGGTATTTTTAAATTTTCCTATTGACTGTAATGGAAACAGAAGTGGAAGCAAATATCTTTCCACTGGGGAATTATTTTCCATACTAAATTTTTGCATTGACACTCATTTTCACTTCATGGCTATATTTCACTAAATACTGCATTTCACCAAACTACTCCCACTTCTATATTCTTTAAAATTATGCTAAATAATCATAAATACCCTTATTACCCTTCTTCTACTCCCTTCCCTACTAGTGACATCATAAAACCATAAAACTCTCATGATTACTCTCACTTTTCTTAGATTTAACACAGAAAATGGGTACTACCTACATGTATATTTTAATTTAAAGAAATAGATAAATTGCTTTTCACAGACATACTACCTTAATAAGGCATCAGGAGATTGTACTGCAAATAAACATTTGGATTGCAGAAGAAACTCTGGGATAAACTCAGTTTTAATATGAAAACGAGGAGTATATTTTAATTTTAAGACTGAGTGAGAATGTATGTACATGTGAATGTTGAGGGGTGGAAACCAAACAAAACAGGGAAAACAGGACAAAAGTTAATAAGAAAGTTTTATAAAATGCATCCTTAAATATTGATAAACATATTACAAATTGAAAATACTCTGAAAATGCAGATTTTATATTAATCTTACAAATTAAAATGTGAAATTGTGCCTCATGTTTCCTTCTCACTGTACCTATAACAAGACATGGTTTTCTGATTCTTTCCCAGTGAGATGCACTACACATAGGCAAACTCAAACCTACAGTCATTTTTCAATTTAAAATCAATCTTCAACAATTATGTTTTGGGGAGAATCTCACAAAAAGACTTTCAGGAAGTCAAGTTCACATTAAACAGAAATTTTCTTATTTCTGATAGTCAAATTATTGATATTTTCATTTATTTCCTGACATTTAAAATCCCATCATCCAACTACTGGGTTTATGGTGCTAACTCATTTCATCTATCACACAACAGAAAAAAAACCCCAATATGTCTGATTCCACAGCTGAGCAGAGTAATTTTTACAAAATTGAGCCAGTGGTGTATTATTCTTTCAAACAAGGACAAGTTGTTGAGCTTTTTTCTTTTTTTTTTTGGTACCTAAAAAGCAAGCATATATTAATTCAAGGCTGCTAACAGAATAGTGACAAAAGAGGCACAATGCTCTTTCTGATTCCCTGCTTTCTCCTCCTGAGACTCAGGCTCATTTTGAGCACTGATGCTTACCAGACTTTACAGAAAACATAGCAGCTGTTGTCAAGAGAGAAATCTCCATTTGCAACAACAACAACAAAAATCAATTAAACAAGCACTTTAAAAGAGAACTGAAAAGTGCTCCACACTTCACAGTCTCTGATTATTTTTTTTTCTAGTTTAAAACTTAAAAAAAAAAAAAATCCTCAAACAACATTTTCTAGAGCTACAGGATCTCAGGGGGTTTCAGTTCAAAACTTGAAAGAAGATTAGTTACTTTTTGTTGGCTTTGTTAGGAATCTTTTGTCTGCTTGCACATCTATGGCTTTTACCAATAATACAGGGATGGGAGTAATTTCTAGCACACTTGGCTCTTGGGTCCCAAACAAAACTGATTTTTTCATAGGTGTGTATCTCCAGGAAGGTGACGTCTGATTTACTTTCAGCCATTTCAAAGCCTGTAGAAAGTAAATTAAATTAAATTGGACGACTTTTTGTGAGTGGCTATTTTGTTTTCCAGATTCATGCTTTCATGTGAATATATGATTTCTGACATAGTGCCAAGTAAATACTGTTTGTACTATAATTTCATTCCAAAGAACACTAGCCTATATACTGCTGAAACAAAGTATATATATATCTTAGACAAGATAGAGAAGCTTTAGTTACGCATACATATACTGTACATTTACTCCCTTTCAAAATGTCTAAAGTTCTTTTCTCAGATAAATCATATTTATTCATATGTCTGCAATGTATAGAAACCAGAGCACCATCCTAATATGAACACAAGCAAAGAGAGTTCCTATAACCCAAATTATAATCCCAGATAGATAAATTTCAGCATTGTTTTTTTATTTGAGTTTCATTTGTTTATTTTTTCTAAAATGCAAAATTAAGTATTTTGAGCTTTAAAACAAAAATGCTGAAATCATGCCATCTGTACAATTAGAATGGAATAGACACAAATACTCTGGTATAAGCAGAAGTTGAAATAACAGATGGAAGAAAAATAATTTGACCCATGATTCTACAAATATTCCAAACAAGTTTAAAGAAATATCTTCTCCTTAGATACTGGCTTTCTTATCAAACTTTCTTGCATGCATACACATCACATCTTTAGTAAAAATTTCAGTAAGTTCCACATTCACTGAAAAATGTATGTGTTCTGATGGAAAAGTTTATCTTGTCTTGTTAAGAAAATTCAAGATTAAATAGTGATTTCTCTTTTTTTTTGCAGTCAATGAAAAAGTTATTTCTCCGTTTACTTCAGTTGTGATATATTCCCAACTGGAAGAAAAGGGTGAGCTCCTCAGTATTTGTTGAAACAAGCGGAGTTGCTGGGTGCAAATTTCTTTTCTTTAGTAACTTCTATTTCGACTCTTTCTGTTTAGATTACATGTAAGAAGATGACAATTCATTTACTCTCATGAAGAAGCTGGTTGCATTCTCAATGCTTTTTCTTTTGACTATACTCAATGCTCAATACTTAGAATTGTATTTGACAAAGGTCTTCAGAACATGAATTTTGTGACAGGTTTATGTTGAGTGGTTTTTTTTTCTCTCTATTCTTTATAAAGGTAGGACTAGATAATAATTTCTGATGCAGTAAAATTCATATATAGGTTCAGAATGTATAGAATACCTATACCTCTTTTTGATATTTGCCTTGTTTGTCTAATCTACTCTTACACTGAAGACAGAATGTGCTTTGAAACCATTGCCAACATCTGTATCTGCAAGGCAACTCTTATCTGAAATGCCTGGTGTGCTCAGTTACATTGTGCTGCATCATGATAGGATGACTAATCATGTCATAAAAGTTAAATGAAATAATCTAGTCAGGAAGAGGAATGCATTTTACAAGTTCAATATTTCAAATGAATTATCTGTTCATAGTAAATAATGTTTTAGTGAAAGATATTTCTTTTCTGGGAACCTAGAGCTTGATTCTGCTTCACTAAATTAAATGAAAATACTGTTGTTTACTTTTCTGAGCACAGAATAGGAGTGTTTTGTTAGGAATATGGTGACATATGTGCCTGTGTTTTAGAAAAAAAAAACAACAAACCTTTAGTTGTGTATAATTTGCTTTTTACATCTGACATACTATATTACTTCAAAAGCTTCAGTAAGAGAAGCATGCACTCTTCACTGCAGCATGGAGATCAAAAAAAGTATATCATGCTACGTGTGTGCTGTTAGATAAAGTAGCAAAGTGGTTTACTCCTTTTACACAGTGACCATGTTTGTATTGATAAAAATATTAAGCTTTTCTGGAAATAAAACACTGATGCTATAACAAATTCAGAAGTGTAAGAAGCATGAAAATACAATTAATTAGGATTGCAGCATACATGTGAGGTGTGTTAACTTATAATGCTTTTCTTAAGGTGCTACTATACATTTTCACCAGGAACTAACTAAAGGAATGTGCAAGCAATCTTTCTGTCCTGTGGAAAAATGCCATGTGTCATTAGGCAAGCTGTCTTTGCAGAATGGACAGTGTCCAAAACACCAGTCTGTAATAATAAAAAAGCCAAGATGCTCCACATCTTATCTCAGGAGAATTATTGACTCAGAGGCACCATGTATGATGGCTGTCTACAACAACCATGGTCAAGATTATCATTAGGCATGTCACACACCCAACACTAATTCTAGTGTCAGGAATTTATTTCTAAAGCAGCGCTGCTGCAGTCAGTTTTTGGCATGACTTCAAAGCTATATTCAAAGTCAGAAAGCTTAAAACCATGCAAGCTTATTTAGATTCTTTAAATGGCCAGGCTTAGTAGATTTGTGGGCATTTGAAGCTTTGTAAATCATTGCAGTCTGAAAAAAAGTAAAAAATAAAAGTTAATCTTTGCAGTTAGAATTTTAAATGACCTGACATTGTATTCATTTCAAAGTATGGTTTGTTTTTTGGTGTTGTTTTTTTTTGGGGGGGGGCTGTTTTTTGGGTTTGTTTGGATTTTTTTCCCCTGCCCATCATCCACTGACTCTAAATCTTAAGAGTAATGGAGCTTTGTGTATTGTAATTTTTCTTGACTGGATTTGTTTCCTTATTTTGGTGCATCAGGAAAGTGCACAAGAGCTTTGGAAAACAGAAGGCAAACAAGAAACGGAACCTCTTAACTTGGAATCCCACCTATATCAAGAAGTGACTGTTTTCATACCTGATATGAGAAATTGTGGGACTTGAGTCACCACTTTTTAAATAAACTATCTTGTGACTTGATGGTTGTCATGAAAGAATGTGTTGGTACTTGTCTCACTTAATCCTTAAACAGTTTTTGTCATGACAACAGTTAAGAACTCTACTTACACAAATACCACTTCTACATCTATTACAAGCATAACTTCTTGTTCTTATGTTTTATATCCAAAATATGAGTAGCATACAGAACTACACAAATGGAATATCATCCACTGTTACCACATCTTGATGTAATATTACAACTTCCTCAGTACTTTAAAAATAGCTTGTGAATACTCTACCACAGGAAACTTTTTTTCCTTAGAGTGATTTTCCTTCAAAGTTGCCTCAGTTCAAGAATGAAAAAGTGTGATTTAGTCTGTGGGCATTCAGAGTTTTTCCATATTGAAAGAGGTGTTGGCTTGCAAATAAACTTTCATGGATCAGCCCTAAGACCTATGTATTACCCCTTCAGAAATGGATATTTTGGTTTTGGACATCTACTAGAAACTCATAAAGCATTTTGATATGAAACTTTATATTTGTTAAGTTAGGCATAAAAAGGTTCTTGTCTATGTTTTATATTTACGAATTTCAAGCATTTTCTTCTATACACTAATATCATTGGAGTTTTAGGGATTATGGTGAATCCTGAGCTGGCTGAAGTCTTAAATTGGTACTATTCATCTTTAACATAAGTCAACCAAAGAACATTGAAATTTTCTGTTCTTAACAAGCCAGCAATTTCCATTATTTAAACAGGAAAGGTGCCTGTCTGAGAGTGCTTACAAAATAAAATAACAATTCAGAGTAAATTTTCACAATGGCCACAGCATGTTTCCAGTAGCAAATGGAAAACCTTTTCCTCTTGTTTATCTTGACAGCTGAGCACCTGCAGGCAACAGTATGGTTTGAACAAAATCTGGATTACTCTTTCCCACCTTCTTCAGAGCCTTACTTTGGTATTGCTGCAATAGACCCCTGTTCTTTTCAATATTATATTCCCAGGCCAAGCTTAGGCTGCATGCTTCCTACCTATTACCCAATCCTGTACTCAGTTTCTCTCAGAGAAGGAGCATTCTTTGCCTTAATTGCAAACAATCATCCCCATAATACTGCAGCAATAAAGTAATACACTCACTGCCTGCTTTTCAACTTTTTTGACTATTAGAAAGACATATAGTCTGTGATATATTTTAGAAATATTTTCTTGCTATATAAATATATTACATTAATGTGTGTTCCTACTGAAGTATAAATTGTAGCATAAAATAAAAATAAAATATTGAAGGACAGACCTACTGAGGATACTTCCAGACTCATTGAGGCTACTTGATTGAACTGAGTTATAAATCTAGAGCCTCTAAAATGCTTTAGAGTTTCTCTGACTCTTTTACTTAGCCATTTACAAAGGGGATTGCCTGCCTGAACACACTTCATTAAAGCTTTTCCCACCATTCCCATCCAGTAAAACTACAGGAAATTTCTAAAGTTCTGGAATTTGGGTAATTTTTGGTACAAGAAGGAAAAGGAAGAAGTTTGACAAGAAACTCCAAATTATTTTATTTAAATCCAGTAAAAGGAAGCACTTCAATTGCATTCCTTTTTATTCATCTTTCATAGTTTTTTCCTCATGAAAAATTTTCTACACAATCACTTGGCCAAAAAAAGGGACCTTTTTATATTTTCAGGAACAACAAAAAAAATATTCTGTTGCAAATTAAGCCAAAAGAAAGCATACTGTCTTGTTTTGTTTCCAAAGAAGAATGAGTGACAGAATAAAAAAAGTACATTATCTTTTCAACTTCAAATTAAGAACAACTTTTATTTACTAAGCAAAATAAACACAAGCAATTGACAACAACAGTCAGCTGCCTTTAATAGACCAGAAAATGAAGGAAATAGAGAAAAAAAAAAAAGGAAACTTTTTGCTAGGAATCAGGGGATCCTATTTAACCACTCTTATCTGCAGGGGATGTAGGAAAGAGGAGGGTAGAGCTAGCAGTTTGAGATCTAGCTGTGCTTCTGTCAGCAGCAGCCTCTCAACACTTATCTCTGCTGGCCCATTTATTGTAACCATCCTCATGGTTGCTGAATGAAGACTTAGTTGGAGACAAAGGATGCATGAGACTGATACTACCCCTCCAAGAGCTTTCAGTCCTTTCGAGGAAGTGAAAAAAAGGTGGCAGAGACACAGATATCACCAACTCAGATTGAGTTCTAAGTACTTACAAAGCAAGGAACAGGTCTGGTGTATCTAATGAGACGAGTCATAAGTGTTGGGACAGAGGTGCCAGTGAAATGGTAACAAGACTTTGCTGACACTGCTAGAGAAGAGGACCTAGAGGGGATATAAGCAGCTGGTTTCTCTTTACCCTCAGCTTAGACTAAAGTGCAGCTGTGGACTGGAGCCTGCATTAATTTCACTCAACCACAGCATCTTTTTTTAAACTGCCTAAATTAATAGTTTAGTTTTTCTAGGTCTTTTTTCATATCTGTTACTTAAAAAGATGTCTCTACAGATAGATGCCCTTCACCAGCTTTGTTGCCACCTCTGCACTCCAGCACCTCCATATCTCTCTTGTACTGAGGTGCCCAGAACTGGACACAATACTCAAGGTTTGACCTCACTAGTGTCAACTACAGGGGGATAATCATCTCCTGCTGCTGCTCACACTATTTCTAATACAAGCCAAGATGCCATTGGTTTTCTTGGCCACTTGGGCCCGCTGATGGCTCATATTAAAGCATGACTTTAACTTATTTTTACATATAGTTATATGAATTTATATTATTAATGCGATTTCATGGTACTGTATAACATACTTGATATTACTGATAAAGTATTCTGGAGCATATTAAAATGATTGAGTTACTACAGTAACCTATTTGCAGGTGTATTTGATAGGTAGAAAGGAGCTCTAAACTGGATAAATAAATCTTGCTCCCAAAACCAAAAGGGCACAGATAGTAAAGGAAATATGTTTGTCTGGTCATGAGGAGAATTTTTTAAAAGCTTATTTTTTTATATAGTTAATATCAGCAGTGGGAATGGTGAGAAGCTGCAAAACATAGTCTCAGTTACATGGTGGATTGTAGAAGTCATGACATTTTGCCCAGAGAAATTAGAAGGTAAATGGGAAAAAGCGTGGTGTTTATTACAGTTATTAATTCAAAAGAGATAAGAATTTTGCCATATTACAATTAATATTTCTTGATTTTATAACAGTGACAATTAAAACTGTTCACTATTCACTGAAGAATTAGATATGAGTCTAAATATGTCAACCAAATAAATAACTTTTAAAATAACTAAAATTAGAGCTAATGTAGATAATTTCCTGTCTAAGGAAAAAAGATAACTTCAAAATCCTTTTGTGCAGTCATTTCATGATAAATATTCATTTTATTTTTTTCATTTGTCAAAGAGATGGAAAAAAAAGAGAAATGAAAGAAAGGGGAAGAAAGTGCAAGTTTTGGCTGGAGACAACATGGAAGAATATATTCTAAATGTAAGTGAGAAAAATGTTTGATTGATAAATAAAAGTTCTAATCAGGGATTATGAAATAGATAATATTTTAC
Source organism: Ceyx melanurus (assembly GCA_024611195.1). Classification (NCBI taxonomy): domain Eukaryota; kingdom Metazoa; phylum Chordata; class Aves; order Coraciiformes; family Alcedinidae; genus Ceyx; species Ceyx melanurus. The sequence continues at coordinate 40,294 of JANHGL010024178.1, forward strand.
TAGTTCATGCAATCATCATCACACACTGAGTTAAAACATAGATGAGTTTTTGTTGAGTATGTGGTTCTCTGTGTCACTATTATACCTCAGAAAGTCTCTAGTATTCTTCTAAAAAAGTATAGTACAGAAGGATTTCTTCCTCTGTGAAAGACTCCAAAAAACATTCCCAGAGTATTTAGTATGGTAGCATCATTTGTTACTTTTTAAATATATGCATCTGGATATATGCAGCCAAATTGGTGATACAGTCCTTACCCCTGACTTCATTTACATTTCTTCTAAACATGAATAACCTAAGTTCAAGTAATGAAAACTAAATACTGCAAAAAATAAAGATATGCACAGCTCCTGAAGACAAAACATAGGGTTTGCATAAATTGCTTACTAAAAACCTCTATTCAGTTAGCAATGCCAGTATCTTCGTGTTTCTACTGTTTGACACAATGATGGATTATTTATTTACTGAACAGCACTGGTGGCCAGAAAATCTGATTTTCATGCATGAAATCCATGAAACCTCAGCCACTGAACAGCTTCTTTTACACGTGGCAAAGGTCACCTATCAAGGGATTTTCTCACGTTTTGTGTGATTGGTTATGCCTCATTTCCTTCACGAAAATATGATTTCCCCAAAGTGTGTGCATTTTAAGAGACTCACAAAGACTGAGAAAGTTATTTCCTCTTTGTTTGTGATAAGCACAAAATATAGAGACTAACCTATAGGGAGCAACAAGCAACTGTTTGTAGCTGGAAACCATATTTAATCCTATCATTAAAGAAGACCTCAGAGTACAACAGGAACAAAAAAAGTGCAAAACTAAATACTTAACCTTTCAGATTTGCAAGTATTTAAAGAAAATATTCAGTATATTTGATATGTTCCTGTATTGGGAACATATCACCTGTTCATGTTAAGAGGCTCTGTGCTTTTAAGCAATATGAAGTCAAAGTGAATTATATGATAAGGGATTATTATGGAGGTTTCACACAGTGAACATAGAGTAAACAAATTTATTTTCATGTCCTAATCTCTTGAAACAAAAATACAGGTCATGTTACCTGCTGTTGGTACAGTACTTTTAGAAGGTAACATTTCAACACATCTTCATTGTGAATTTCCTTCAGATTTAGAACTGCCTCTTTTTGGGTCATGCATGTATAAAGTGCCTAACACTATGGAGCTCTTCTTAAGGTTGAAGTCCTAAGATACCATGGTGACAGATAACTCTAAGAAAATAGAAATGTAGATCAATCCCTTTAGATGTTGTTTGTTTGTGAGGTTTGTCTGTTGTTGTTTGTTTTGTTGTTTTGTTTTTTTCTCTTTTTTCTTGTTTTTTTTTTTTAATCCTATGGGCCATAGACCTGTCTTTCAAGAGACTGAACTTTAGGATGCTGATGGATGTTGACTAATAAATGGAGAAGCTTCTGCAAGATATTTCAGATTTTCTGTAATTTCTGGCAACATCCACACATCTGCAAGTGACATTCTATACTTTTCATCTAAGGAGTGATTCTCCATTTTGTGATTTCTTTCTTCCTTTTTGTTTGAAAACCATTGAAAATAATAACCTCCTGCACTGCCAGTACATTTTATTATATCATATATTGTCACCATGAAAAAAAAATCTTACTACTTTTTCTACAGGTCAGTTATCTGACTATAGTGCAATAATGACAATGCCTAACATGAACAATACACAGAAACAGAACATAATGTCAAAAGGAAAACATTCTCATCTCAACTGAGAAATCTCTTCAAAGAGAAGTCCTGTGGCTTTTAAATTCTATATCAAAATACAATTGTCTGCACATCAGAGAGGGAAAAAGAAGGAAAAGTTTATGATTAATGAATGTTTCTGTCTCTTTTAATAATGTTGGAATGTTTAAATACTGGCATAGTGTTTTATTTCAATGCATCAGTGGTAATACACACTGTTCATTTGGTCATATTATTTGCAAAGGTTTATAATCCTCCCCATATCTTTGGCTTGCAGTGTTGATTGAGTCTTCTCAATCATCTTCTAGGTTGTCTATAGCCACGCTGCTCTTAGAATAACTACAGTCAGATACCTTGCACAGTGCTACTAATAATGATGCTACTGAAGGGGTGTGTACTTCTCTGTTATGTTAATTTTGCCAGCTCGAACTTGGCTGCTGCTCCAGCTGCCACTGTTATTTATGGAAAGCAAGTTTGTGTTAATAAAACATCTTGCATAGTTACAAATTGCCTGGAATAAGTATGACTCTTACTGCTCTGATTTGTCTTGGGGAACTGGAAGGAGTTTTATATGTAGGTTGTCAGAATAAATCAAAACAGTGTAAAGATTGTTTTATTCGTTCATTACTCCCCAGATAATATTCTTCCCCTAAGCACATGATACACGGGACAAGATATATGTAAAATAACCAGGAAAAGGAGTCTTAGATTTGGTACAGAAATCCTTCCTTTTAATATTTTTCTTTTCTTCAATGACCTACTGAAAACTGAAGTCAATCCTTAAAACTGGAGGTATGTCTTCATTTTGCAATAACATCCTGCTAATTCACATCCTCTGTGTTATTTTACATTTGTATTTCTAGATTAGGTTATTTACAGATTTTATTTTTTTTTTTGCCTTCCTTTCATCATCTTTTAAAACCATTAAATATGAAAAAAAAAGAGTTAAATGACACTTCAACATATAGTAAGCATTCCCAGTATTTCAAAATTCCCATAGAATTTCAATAAAAATACTCTTTTGTTTTGTCCCATATTCCTGTTTTATGCTCTGTTTTCAATCAAAATAGATAAACAATGTATAGTCTGCTTTTAGATTAATTTTCTAGGAATAAGTCCTTTTCCATTGTATGAAAACATAATATTTAATATTGAATGCAACATTTAGTTCAGCCATAGATAACAGTTGCCACACTGTTTACCAATCAAAATAATGAAGATATGCTTACTTTTATTTTTACTGACAAACAGAAATTAACTGCAGTTGTAAAACAGTTCCATTTAAGGCCTACTGAATGTTTATTTTTCAATTGTTTCATCACTACAAGAAAAATTAGCAATTGTTTCGGTGATAAAACTAACTCAGTACCATAAAAAGACAGGGGGGAAAAAAATCCCAACACAATTCCCATAGAATCAATTATTTTCTGAATTTGGAAAATAACAAGTAATCATTGCTTGTTATGGTTTTTGACAGCTTAAGTATAAAAAAAAATCAATTACCATGAAACTACTATCCAGATTAATTTTGAAAATAAACTTGCTTCTTAGGTGCCTGATAACATAGCATTGATTTTTATTGTTTGAGGGAGGCTGGCTATATTTAATTTATTTTATTGATTTTTTTTTCCATAAGTCTTATATTCAATGTATGTGAGATACACTGCAATTTCTTATAGCAAAATAATGCCAGGCTCCAAGCCTGTGAATTAATTTTACATGACTGAAAGCTGTGCTTAGTAATTTTCTGAGTATTTGAGAGCAAAACTAGTAATTTTCCTCTTTATTATTTATAAATGCCAGAGGTCCAGGAGTAGGCATGGTAGTGTGAGCTCAAATGAGAAGACCTTGCAGTAATTTCTAATATCTTGACACTGCAGCACCTCATGTCCTATACCTCATGTACTTTGAATGCCAGTAGTGATTGAAGGTTTTTGGAAACTGGGGCAAAATTATAATCAGCAAGACGTCCAATAGACTTTTGAGACTGTAAGTTTCAAATCAGAATGTGATTTTAAACAGAAGTGTTCACATGATGAAAAAAATTACACATAAACATGATTAAAAAAAAATCATACTTTTTGCTTAAAGTGGTTCTTGTCTCTTTTTTTTTTTTTCCAACTAATGAAATACTAAAAACAAATCACATCCATGAACCTGTAAAAGTAGACTTTTAATGACTGTTGCATCAGCAAAGTGAAAACAATGCCATTTTTACAAGAAAAATGCCAAAGTTTAATTGAAATAAATGTAAAATATGCAAATACAGTGAGGCAGAAAGCTAGAATGAAAAAATTGGAGCAGTAAGTATTTCAGTTTAATTTAAATGTTTCCCATCATGCCATGCATTATAATCTTATAGCAGCAGCTTTCCTTGTCTAAATAGTCTGGTAAGGTGGGTAGATTGTGTCTTATTGGGAGACAGCTCAGAGGAAGAGTTTCTCTGCAGAACAGTACTACTGTTTTTAGCCACAGAGGAAGATGGTGACATCTGAAAGTGGGTAAACAAGACCCGACACACAAAGGCACTGTAATGCTCAGGGTCAAATTACTGCAGGTGAGTTGAAGATCATACTACATCTGATTGAAAACAAAGTAAAGCCTGCCCAACTTACCCCGAGGAGCTTTCAAAGCTTAAGAAAGGTGTCACAACGACACCTGGAAATATGTAATTACTCTTGAACATGTATCTACTCTCATGACTTTACCTGTGTGAAGTGGGGCAGTGGGTGGCAGTGTTACACTGCTGCTTCCTAAGCAGTGAAACTGTTCTAATCAGTAGAAAGAGAAGGGATGTATCTAAATTAAGTTTGAGAAGCTCTTTACTGATCTCTTGATCAGAGGTGCTATAATAAAACATTCATTTGATTTCTTACAGCCTCTCTGCTTTTATTAATATAATTTGAGTGGCATAATATGGTCAGCTCCAAGAGATTTATTGGGAAAAAAATATTGATTTGAATTGAATGGTTGAAAGGGAGGGGTTGTTTTTATTTTATTTTAATTGGTGCATACATTTATTAGTCATCCTGAATTATTATCACTTCCTATAGTGATAATACCAATTTTCCACCAGAGAGTAAGAACAGTTGTCAGGACCTGTTCAAGTATAACCACTTACTATCTTTACATAGTGTCTTGATATTGAAATCTCTATTGAACAAGTGGTTCTAGAATGTGTTTTTCATAGTGTGGTCAAACTCATCATCAATAGAAAATACCATAACATTAATGAGATATTATCCTTCTATAGAAAAATGTTGAAATCAAATACAGTATCATCTGGGCTATTTAGGTATCTAGATGGCAAAATTATGAGACTGATTTCCTTACCTTTCTCTAAAAATGAATTAACTCCTACAGAGTACAGAAGCTGACTTTCCATCTCTGAAGGAGCATGTTTCTTTCACTAAATCTCATGAGATGTATAAGAAGATTTACTTCCTAACAATAGCACTTTGAGGTTTAAAAGATGTACCCAAGTTTGAGGGTTAAAAAGATGTATATTCTATTTAACAGTCCTATTATGTACTATCTCGTGCAGCAAACCTTTAAAAAGTAAATAATATTTTCAAGGCAAGGCTGCTGCAAATTAATGGCTGCATGCATGGTCTGACCTGCAGAGTCAGGTATTGCTAGAATTCATGCACTTTAAGCCTGCAATTCTGACAGTTTAACTTCCTACATTAGAAAGTTGATATGGATATCACTAAGACATAATAAATCTGATCAAAAAAATAGTCACTTTACTGTTTAGGTTCTTTTTAGTTTTATTTTTTTTTCACATGCAGTTCTGTTCTGGAGCCTACATAGTCTGCTTTCTACTCTAGATAGGTGGGAGTGTGTAAAAATTCACAGACTTACTTGTGCTCTGAGTAAAAACCCACTCCACCTTCATTTATTCAACACTTTTCAAAATTTTGAGAAGATGAAATAGTTTTTTACTTTAACATAGATGGCTACTCTTGCTGTCTTTCAGAAAAAAAAATTGTTATGTCCATCCAAAAAAATATGCTTTCAAAGTCTCCTTAACAAGAATTAGTAAATTATCTAGTCCTTTATGTCTGGTGTCCATGTCAGAATCTACTTGATGAGTTTTAGAGAATCAGAACTGAATTAGTGTGTTGGGTTTTTTTGGTATGTGTTTTTGTTTGTTTGGTTGTTGTCATTTTGTTTTGTACTTGTTGTATTTTGTTGTTGGTTTTGGTTTGTTTTGGTTTGTGGTTATTTTCCCTGTCGGGATACCTGTTTGTCAAGGGAAAACAAAACAAAACAAAACAAATCAAACCGAACCACCTGTGAGCTCAAAGTTTAATTGTACTACTAACTCACAATAAATATTTATGCATGGTAAAGAAGCTACATTTCCTTTTGAGATTATGTCTGCACTACATCCAAACTGCAAATCAGGGCTGTGTATCTGCTTTCTGACATCCAGGTAGATTCATGACCTGAAGTGTATATTAGAATATTTCTATTGCACACTCTAATGACCATGAGAATAAATTTGAAGTGCATTGCCATGAGCAACTGCAAGATGCCTACACAGCAGATGTTCCTATATTGAAGGTATCTAGAGAGCTTCATAACAAGTAAAATTATTGAACTATAAGTATAATCTGAAAGTCTTTGTTAATGTACACCAAGCATGTCTGAAGCCAGATTTGATGGGCCTGAATAATTTGGGTCAAACCATAGGTGTTCTCAATTGTTTTAGGGGTAAAATTACAAGGAAGATGTCTTCTTAGGCTTAATGAGTACTTCAGCTACTTCTGAATGTGTGTATCTGTCATGTGCATTTATGGGATGCTGGTTTGGAACTCTTTTTTTTACTGAATGACTGCTTTTCTCAGCATCTCATGAACAGATCCTCCTGAAGTAAAGTCAAAGCACCTAGCTCTTTAATATGGTCATTATTAACTGGAAGTTGGAAAACATTCAGACATGCTTATCCCTGGTCATAGTATTCCCGTATCATGCAAAATAGATAGGCAGTAGGTTTCAGATATTTATATAATTAACTTAAAGTTCCCCTTTTTGAGATTACAGTTTTGATCACATCAATATAGGTAAGAAAAAGAATTGTATTAAATCTGTCCATGGATACACAATTGTAATGTCTATGGAATTTTGTAGGCTGTGAGCCTCCAGAAAAGAGCTTCAGTTATTATTAAGAGAGCTATGGACAACTGTTGCTTCTAAAATGGTTTTTTTTTCTCCACCCTTTATTCTCCAAGACTGTGAGGCAAAGGGCACTCAGCTTTTAAGCAGGGTTGAAATACCTGGGTCAGAAAGCTGGGTCCCCTAGCTCCCTAGTCTGTAGGAAGAAAAAAATCTTTGTAGCCAGATTTCCAAATCATTGCTATAGGCAACTCAAATCCAAACAGAAAGTTAAGAACCAAAACAAAACAGCAGAACCAAAAGGTGTATATTTTTCTGACTTTCAAATATTTCCAAACTGATCTCCATTCACTTGATGCTTCTGAACCCCAAAATTACCTTTTTAATAGAATAGAGTAAAAGCAGAGAAGTGGTGTAGGAAGGAAGACCAACTTGGCAGAGAATATATGATGTGGTTCACTGGCCTGCATGTTAACAAAGCCATACTGGGACAATAATTAGGGTCCCATGGAAAGTAAACTGTAAATGTGGGACCTGGTCCTTAGCACTGCAGCTTAGTGAAAGACAAAAAATACTTATATTTAAGATAATGCAGAAAAAGAGTGGTGGATTTAGAATTGTACATTTCTATTAAGACATCACATTTTCAATCTCCTAATCAACACAATGTAAAGAGGCTTGAAATCATTTTGTCCTACTAAGCCTAGTGCTCTGCTTAATTATCATAATAAAAAGGAATGGCTTTTGTTCTGCAGCTCACTGAAGTTGGTTTCCAATAATTACCTTTATGTCTTTTTAGCTATCTAGTTTATAGAAAATATCAGAGTGTACGTAAAGTTTACATTTAAAAAAAGTTCAATAACTTGTTATCTGAAGATAACAATTTAGCTTTATGTTCACTGCATATATTATGGCTTTTGTGGCTTCTTTTCCTTTTGAATGACACAGTCAACGGTTCATCACATTTGCACCTCAGAGGCAATTGTTACCCACTCATGTGTGAAAATAGCAGAGTCTATTTGCTCAAGTAAATTGCTCAAGATCATCATGGATTGGTAAGGAACAAATCACAACATTTTGCTGAAAGAAGGCTGTTGTTGCCTTCCACCTCACACATTCTGGGCAAAATTTTAAGTACTACACAAATGCATTCTTAAGAACATAGAATTCAAAATTTATTCTGTTCCTTCTGCCCAAGGAAGATAGGTGTACTTTAATAAAAAAAGGAAGAAAGACATTACAACAAAACATGTTAAATAGTTACTTATATGATCATTTAAGACATCTTTCATGATGCAAAAATACAATATAGAAAAGTCAGAAAAAATACAATGAGCACAAACATACATTAAATATTTATAAATCACCAAAACACTTCAAAACTACCTGTAAGTACTTATTGTTTTATTTGTTTTTTTTTGTTGTTGTTTTTTTTCACAGTAAATCCTGTGAACTAACATGAATAAAGGAAGGTCTCAATTCAAGATTATTGAGTTATGCATGAAAAATGAATTTATGTATTAAATGTTAATACATGAAATACTATTAACATTTAACTTCAATATACATTGGAAAAAATAACAGTAAATTTATCATAATAAAAGAATAAAAAATGTTCAGTTTAACTGTGTATTTCAAAACTAAAGTCAAAATCCTGGAGCAGTGAAATCAGTGACCTTTTTTTCTCTCTTGGAGTATGATCTGAACTTCTTTCTAACCACACAGTAGTTGGAGGAGTACCAGTACTGTCAAATCTCTTTGATCATAAGTTTTGGTTGAGTAATTGTTTCAAAAGACAAGTAAAATTTCATGCTTAGTTCATTAGTATCTCCAGTCATAGGAATCTTGGATAGAAAAAAGTTCACTTTAATAATAATTCACAACTGTGGTTTGTATTTTTACTATGTGTGCATACACACAGGCACACAACTGACAAGAGAGAAGAATTAAAGACAACCCCAAACAAACAAAGAAGAAAAAAAAAAGTCCCAAACCACAAACAGTGGGATTCTATTTACTTTCTCCAGTTTACAATTAGAACAATCAATGCATTGAGACAAAAAGAAACATGTTCACATCAGTAGGATTCATTGGTAAATCTTTTTGGTTGAATGAGTGTTTAAATATCTAATTAGTGTTGGGTTTGAGACTCATGGGAATTTACAACTACCTTTTCAAATTTAAATTTATCAAGGCTGAAAAAGAAAGGAAGTATGGAACAATACTTTAAAAATTCTTATGAAAAGATGTATATATTTCTAGCTGAATTAGAATAAAACATTTCTTCTAATAGCGAGAGCATACAGGAATTGAAAAAATGCTGAATAAGGATTATCACTTTGTTCACACAAAGGGAACTTTAAAAAATGTAAACAGAAAGTTTATTTTAGATACTATCTAAAGAAGAATTATGAGTTGTATTCGAATGCATAATTTGCTGTGGAGTAAATACACATCTTTCCTCAAAAATAGTTTAAAAAAATTGATAAAAAAGTTGACATGTTTATGTTCCTTATGCACAGCAGAAGATCAGTAAACTGGTCTAGTTTTCATCTTTATCTATAAGACTGAAATTTAAGCTTGTTCTGTTGTGGACACTTGTATTTAGCACTATTTGAAAAGGAAAAAGTAGTCCCTGTACATTCCACAAGATCCTCAGTACAAGTCTAAAACAGAGATTAGAGAATAACTTTTTTTCATTTACAAGTACTATCACAGATTAGTCTGGTACAGCTGAAATAAAGACATTATTTTAGTTGTCTTTGTTTAGTTTTACATTTGATTGTTTGATCATTTCTGCCTCTCTGCTACAAAAGCTCAGTGGAGATAATTAGCTACAGAATCCTGGCTAAACTGTATAAATTTTAATGCTATCTGACACAGTGTTTAAGTGAGTCTGAATGTACCTTTTCTTGTTTCTGCTTGGGAGCTATGGAAATATGGACCAGCACAGTACTGCCAAAAACATATTTACATTTAATCTTTTCTGATATGATACTGATTTATTCTATCTGAGATATAGGCCTGAAAGAAAGTCAAGTCCTGATATCATGTGTGGACATCATTGTCAGAGCTGGTAACACTTTCTTCAAGATGGTGGGAACTTTTCCTAGAAGTTAAATGAACATAACATTCCATCAGCTTTTGACCATGCTTTTCTCTTTGATCAAAGATGGGGATGAGGAGATAAAACAAATCTGCCAGTCATGTTTGTACATACTGACTAAAAGCTAATTTTGACTATTTTGGTACAACAAATAACCTATCTCTGGGTTTATCCATGTTAATAGAAACACAGATAGGGAAAGCTGCCACCTTCTGCTTGCATTCTGCTTCTACTCAGGATTCAGAAAGAGGCTTTTCAGAGGCAGACCAATGGAGAAATTTTGTATGAAAGATCAGTGATTTTACATCTGTCCTAAAAAGATTTTTAATAGAAATGGAAGAGATGATGTACAGACTTATAAACAGTGAATTGTGCAGAGTGTAACTTAATGGTATCTGTTAATTTGTGTCATAGAGATTACTCTTTTACATGATGTGTAACACTTCAAGAAAGTATTTGCACTTCAAAAAGTGCAAATGATGTGGGTGTCTCTCATAAGTCAGATAAGAAAGATTGTTCCCTGAGGGAGTTCCAGGACAGATGGAATTTGCAAATGAAATGGCAGTGATGACAGAATTTGCCCAAGCAGATGTAAGCTGCTTCCAGGGAAACAAGAAGTTGTTGAATGAAGGAAGTAGGATCAGCATCAACACCTATTAGAATGGCCAATCTGAAAAGATGCTCAGATAGCCATTATGTTACACACTGGCAGCTAGGAGATGACAGTGTTGTTAGTCTCTGGATTGGAAATCATTTTTTTCCAAGAAGAGCAGTTAGTGAAGAAGAAGGAATGGAAGAAACATTTGCAGCAGGAAGTAAAATGATGGATGCAAAACATCAACTGCTGCATGCAACAGGGGCAATCCAGTTCTTATGAACTTCAGGGTTTCCATTAATGCTACTCTACTGAGATATTTGAAGAATGGATCTGTCAAGGATCAATCCCTTTAAAGTATGAGGGAAATAAATTTGTTTCTCAGAGTCTTCAGGCATTTTTGCTTTGGTTGCATAGGAGAAACTGGAATCTGATAGTATATTTAGATATGTTAGTGACACCTTTGCTATGCCTATGATAGACAGTGATGAACAAGTCCTGAGTGTACTTTGGACTAAAAGTTGCTTCAAATCCATATTACATAAATACACATTTATGTAATTACAGAGTCACCATTAAATGATTTTCAATAGCATAAAATAATGTAATGGATATTTTAAGTAAAATAGGAACTTAGACCGCAGTTTAACAGATATGTAAGTGGAATTAAGCAGTTTCATAGTTTTTAAGCTTGTTTTGTATTACACAGAATAAATATGGAGTCCAGACATACAAAAACCAAACAAACAAAAAAACCAAAAACCACAAAAAAAAAAAAAACAAAAAACACAACAACAACAACAACAACAAAATAGTGAAAGCCAGACATTCCTAAATCTCTCAAAGAAAGATAGAGAAGCAAAGGATATCAGTAATGGAATTCATCTATTTGCCTAGCTCCATACACCAGGGTGAGACAGTAATTCAGAAATTTTCAGAAATGATAGTGACTATGAGTATGATAGTGAGTAGGCTTATTAACAGTTTCAAAAACCACAGTGAAGGTGTTCATTATAAGGAAGTGGATGATGAGTATTCACAACTTACTTTGATTCAACTTCATAGAAAGATAGTAAAGCTTTTAGTTTTGAATTAAAGTCAATGTTGTGGAATAATCCTGTATGTCAAATTCATTTATGACTGAAGTATTACAAAAGAATAACAATATTACCCTGTTTTGCAATTCATTAAGGCAGCTTGGTCTAGACTGATGTGTTAATGGAGTAAGACAAAGCACTGGGGCATAAGCAGTTGTCATTTCTAGATGCAATGCTGCCAGGAAAACCTTCAGACAGATACAGGCATCACACTGGGATTCCAGTTTTGTTTAAAATAAAATAACAAGGGAGGCAAAAATGTTGTCGATCTTCTTGCCTTGGTTGAGCCAAGAGCAAGACAGATGTTTTCTAGAGTAAAACATTACAGAAACAACAGATGTTTTCTAGAGTAAAACATTACAGAAACAATAGAGGGCTGTATTAATTTTCTGTACTATTCTGAGAACAGGCTATGTCAATATCTGATTAGATCCAGTCAACTAGTAATCTACAAGCTGAAATGTTCTTAGTTATGGAGACTTCATTATATT
>JANHGL010024179.1:6574-16975 GCA_024611195.1 Ceyx melanurus
GAAAAATAAATAGAAAAAGAAATAGAAAAAGAAATAGAAAAATAAATAGAAAAAGAAAAAAGGAAGAAAAAAAATTTATACCCAGGAGTTTAGGATGGAGTCACACAACATTCTTAATTACTAAGGAGTTGTTAACATGCCAGTTTCTGTTATGTGTACACATACACACCCTCATTGACTTGTTCACTTGAGCAATCTCCAGCACTGGGGTTATTATTATTCAGTATCACCTCACGCTAGGATTGCTGTGGCCAGAGAACTGATCCAGTGCCCTCTAAAGTCAACAGAAATCTTCCCACACTTTTTTCAAGGATGACTACTTGATTTCTTTTAGTCTTTGTAAAATATCTGGAATTTTATATTCTAGGCTTATTCTTTCCTGAAAGACAGACTTTTAAGGATTAAATATCCTTATAAACACTAGCTAGGACTGCCCTCTGGCACATTTTAAAGCTAGGAAAATAGCTACTCCCATGGTAATTTCATTTTCTCAGTTATCTATTTATCTAGGTTAGACTGATCAATAGCTATCTAGATTAGACAAGTAGATATCAAGGACAGGGGGGGAGAGAGAGTGAAAATACCTGTCCTAGATAGACAAGTGTGGATTGATGGCATTATTATTGGATAAGTGTTTAGCTCGAGCACAGGAAAAACACAAATCCTCAGTCTTTGACAGCAAAGTTGAAGAATGGCCATGGCTTCAAGGTTTTCACTGGCACTTCCCAGACAAAATGCCTATTGAATATTGTCAGACAGCTAAGTCACTGGGAAAAGGCAGAAGTGAAGTCATAAGGATGAGTAATGTCTTGACAGCTCTGATAAGGAGAGAAAGGATGTTGCCAGGCCACCATGTTAACAAGTTCTCAGACCTTTCCTGCATGTTGTGAAGAACTAGCTCATTGTGTTGGAGCTGCAATGAATTTCCTTCCCAACCATGAGGCAGGAAACAGGACCACAAGGGAACAAAAGAAGAAAGAGAAGTCCACAGATAGTTCCATCATAAGCACATGTGACCCTGCAAAATATTTCCTTTCTATTCCTCCATAAAAACATCTAGATTAAACTAAGTTATGAACCTGGACAAGAAGTAGTCTTCAGCCCTTGCTGTTGTCATCTTTTACTCCACATTCAAACTTCTGCCACACGGTTTATATCATTTATTCTATCATTTATTCCTTCTATTCCTGTCCAGAAAAAAAAGTCTCAAATGCCTGGTTAATCAGCCAGAAAAAGACACACATAGTAAATTACCAGAAAATCCTCCTGATTATCTCCCCATCACTTTAAAGGAGACTCAACTGATATATTGCTTTATTGGAAAAAAAAAAAAAAAAAGAAAAAGAAAAAAGAAAAAAAGAAAAAGTGTACTTTCCTTTTCCTCTTTCTCCCTGAACAAAACAAACATTAGTAGTCATTTTCCCCTAGAAAAATATCTAATTTACTCTAGCAACTGAAGATTAGTGAGTCACTGTTACTTCTAAACCAAAGGCAATGGAAGAATGCCTGCACTCCAAACCTCCATTAACTCCAGCAGGCTTTGTACTGGGACCTCTAGAGGAAACACACTGAGACTAAACAGATTTTCCATTAATAGTATTTATTCATTCTTCTTACTGCAATAAGATCACTCATTATTAAGCAAGAATATTTTAAAATTTCCAAATATATTTTCCCCAGTTAAATCTATACATAAACAGCTTGAGGATACAGTTTAATAGGTCCCTTGAGTATTAATTATGGAAACATGAAAAAATAAGTATTAATTCACACTTCCACTGAAATAGTTAAATGCTGAAAATTAAGAAGGATCTTTCTATAATAGGATTGGGAGTATAACCTCTGGGCTAATGCATACAGTAAAGGAAATTAAAAGAGCTTGCAAAACAAAAGTAAAAGTACAGCTGGCTCTTAGTGAAGTCAGTGTCAAAATTCCTTTCAATTGCAGGAAGACCAATCCTCAGCAGCCTGGATTAACTACAAAGCCAAGGGAGATTTTCAAATACAAATAATAAAAAAGGAAAAAAAAACAAACCAAAACACTACAAAGTTAGAAATCACACATTATTATTTACAATACTTTTCCAAATGCACGTTTTCATTTGGTTTTAGGATTAGCATGCATGTTAGCAATACAAAGAAAGGACCTATATTCTTAGTTTAATTGGTTTGTTTTTTCCTTCACAGAATGCATGCAGTGTAAATGCATTCATACGTGCATATATATATATATATATATCTTTACCATGTGTGCCTGCAGAGAGGGAAAGGCCATTGCTGCATAGGCAGGAAACAGAAAATGTTATATTTTCCAAGCTTATCCCTGCTTTCGAATCATTACAATGCCAGATTTTATCAGGAACTGCTTTAAAAAAGAGAATTTCAGTTCCAGATGGAGTCTACAGTGATGTTACAAAGATAATAGAAGGAACAGAAAGTGGAAGCAGATGTGTCATTTTTGCAGAGATGGATTACATTAGGGTAAAACTCTCCAAACGTTATGTGAGTTGTGACATCTGCAGCAGGATTTTCAGACCTGGGTAGACCTCTACCCCTCCCCCTGTGAATTCCCTGGTGTGGATGGTCATTTCTTTCTTTACAGCTTCTTTGGTTGAAAGGGCTAGCTAGCCTGACCCTCTCAAGCTGCAGGACTTCTCAGAATTAATTTCCAAAATAGGCTTGCTTTGAATTGTACCAATGGATAACTCATGGACATGCTAATGAATTTTTTTGTTGCCAGACCAAAAAGCCAAACACAAACTTCTCCAAAGAGTGATCCTCTGACCCTGCTCACAGGACTGCCACCACTTTTGCACAGTCACTGGCTCTGCTCTGACTTTTTATTCTTGGATGAATGACCTTTCTGTGTGAAAATAAATTATTCTCTTTCTCCCTCCCTCTCTTTGATCTCAGTACTCAGAGCCCTTTTTTTGTAAGCCTTCCTTTATGCCTAATCTCAGCGTCCTCTGAATTCCCTGTCAGAAATTTCATATTTTCTTTTCTACCAGTGATGAAAATGTTACCAATGTCAAGGCCAAGAATCCTCTGTCCTCATACTGAGGTTTTAATCTAGCTGTATTACTGATTGTCCTTTTCATGTCTTGACTAGAATGTCAAATCCCAAAACACAAACTTTTCCTGGATGCTTGGTGAAAAAGCAGTCTTGCTTTTCAGTATAACAACCAAACTCTTTAGGGAAATGGGGTTTGAGAGATCAACAGTACATCAGTTTATATATTCAAGAGCAATACGTTTTATAGATTTATACAAGAAAAATACAATAAAAAGTTTATTTTTTCAAATGCACTAAGTGCATCTGATCAGCAGGTCAATAGCCAAGCTGTGTCATCAAGCTGAGTCAACAGAAGCTTCAGTTCACTCAGAATTACAACTGGATGACAATATTTTTTTTTTTTTTCAAATACAGCTAATCCCACATATTCAAATCAATTCATTGGTGACATGGGGAAAAACATGAAATACTGGAAAATAATAACATCCTTCTTTGTATTTATAATCAAAGTTAAATACATTTCAAACCAATACTCACCACTGACCCATCAGAACAAGCAAAGAAATTTCTCCAAAGTGTTATATAATTCAATTATGGGCTTTGTTTAATGATTCAGAGTACACTTCAGATCCTTTTTTCCAATGAGCTCCTTAACTAAATAATCACTATGCTCTTCTTAACAGGATTAAAAGATATCTAGTAACTCACATAAATTAAGAGAAAATGAGTTGAAGTAGTTACTTGAAGAGGTCCAGTGTGGAATAGGCAGAAGTAATTCGAATTCCAAGATCTATTTCCTTATTATTGTAAAGAAGCTGGTGCTTGAAAATAATGACAGAAAGACTGTCACACTGACAACTAATTTTAATAAATTAGTTGAAAGGAATGAAGGATGTTCACTTATTGGAGATGGACCAAAAGAGCTGAACTTCAGGTTTAGTGACATTTCAAAAGTATTTCCAGACAACCTGTAAGCATGTGGTTTAGATTCCTCTTTGGAAATAATCAACTACATCTCTTGGTGCTTATGTGTTTTGTCTGTGCCTAGGCAGTAATACTCATGAGGGGAGTCAGGGGATTGGTGGAGGAAGAGAGTTTGTTTTACATTGTAGGCATGGAGATGTTTATACTTCAGTGGCAAATACATCAGCACATCAGCCAGTCTGCTGGATGTTCCCAGTCTTATTTCAAGAATAAGAGCTGGCTTAGCTTGTTAGCCACTTCCATTTTGTGTACCAGTAGAAAGCCACCAAATTTTTCAAAGCAATTAGCCTTTATTTCAATTATCATATCAAGAATGATTTAAACAGGTAAGAAAAAAAGTTCAAATAATGGCTTTTCTCAGACTGATGACTGATTTGAAACAAAACAGTGCAGAGTGGTTAGATATAAAGATACTGATTTGGCTGAAATGAAAAATAAAATATTTTTTTTAATAAGGCATCACAGACTGAAAGTTTGATATAGAGAGAGAATTTCCTTCAAAGTGTCCATAGTAAGAGCCACAGGGAAAAAAAAACCCTAGATTTAAGGAAAATGGTTACTCCTTGTCCCTAACAGCTCAACAAGTAAAATAATGACCACATATAGAGAGACTTTGATTCCCTTTATTAATGAGTTTTAAATCTATATCACCTAGTTCCTTAACAAATGTCTGAACAGACAAGTTGTAGATTGGTATCAGAAAGGGCACCCTCAATCATTGCTTTTCCTCACTTCATATTAAAACTCAGAATAATACTTTATGATTCTGTGTAATTGGAAATAATCAAAGATAAGAAATCTGCTTTTCAATCTCCCAAGGCAGTAGACCTAAATGTTATGCTGGAAAGTAATTTTTTTTTCTATTCTTAAAAAAAAAATAAATAATAAATTTAGTTAATGCACATAAAGCAAAACACCACTGATAGAAGCTGACAGGCCGTATCAGGATACTTTAGAGAAGATCACTAAAGCACTCTTCCACTTGCAGATTATCCATTTTATGTGTACAATGCTTTTTAAAACCCTTTAGAGTTGAGAAGTGCTTAGGATCTAAATCTCCAACTTTTTGAAAAAACCTCCTGAGTTCTGGCTATTACTGTCTCCCTCTCTGGAGACATTCAAAACCTGCCTGGACACGTTCCTGTGTCATCTGGTCTAGGTGTCCCTGCTCTGGCAGGGGGGTTGGACTACAAGATCTTTTGAGCTCCCTTCCACCCCTTTACATTCTGTGAAGTCTAATTTCTTGATCCTAAACATCATTAAGCAGAAGGCAGACCACTGACAGGTGTTTAGCCAACCAGACAAGCTTCTGGTGCACACCAAGTCATCATCTCAAGTGAACAAGAATGTTAATTGTTGCACTAGGTGTGTTCCCAAGAGCTGGATCCACTTTCTAGCTTTCAATCCTCTACATGTGTACCAAAATTGGCACTTGGCTACTATTGCAAATCTTGCCTACCAAGATTTTATCTAAAGCTTTTCAGTTATCGAAGAAAATTACCTGTGCTGCGTGCACAGATGTATTGAGACCCAGTAAAACCATTTAATATTCTCCCAGGCTTCTGCTGGATTTCCACACGCCACACGTCCACTGGAGCTCACCTTGATGCTGGGTCTCTGCACTCCTGAGGCCAAGTGCAATGGTTAACAGTTTTCCTTCAACACCTACATTAACATCAGCTCAGGAGCTCTGCTTTGCACAGTCTATTTCCATTTTATAGTTACTGCTATTAGTCCCTAGTTGCCTGGTGAATTACCTGAAAGAGTTTAATTAGAAGATCCTAATGGACTGAGCCAGCTTTCCTTCTATTCACAGTTTAATCTGTTGTAAAGCTGAAGCTGACATGGATAGAGTAATAATGATTAGGAGAAAATATAAAGCAAATGCCTTTCTCATTTCATTCCCATTTTTGTACCACTGTATGACTCAGCTGGCTCTCAAACAAACTGGGCTGAGGGAGAGATTTAAGAGAAGTAGCAACTCATCTGAATAGCAGCAGTTTTCCATAGCAAAGAGGAAGATGCATTTTATTTACAAAAACTCAGCTGCTTCTAAGTGGCAGAATATGTCTGACAGAAAAAAAAACCATCTATGGTGAATATAGCTAAGAGACCTAAGCTTTTGGATTGAAAAAGCCTCCCCTCTAATGAATAAGACATATAGGAGATCTCTTTCCTCTGCTGGTAATGGGCACAGACAGCAAGGTAGTGTCACAGCTGTCCCTCTCCCCATCCAGTGACAGAAGTGATGCTGCTGACAAAAATGAAATTTCCCTGGGTGTACACAGTGTCCAAAAACCAAATAGGAAGGGACAGTGTCAATGAGTTTTTTAATAAACAGAGGAAAGCTGAGGAGATTGTCAGGGAAATGAGGGTTGTGGGGAGACATACTGTATTTTTGAAGACTGAAGGTGATGTCTTGAAATTCTGGAGTCAAGAGCAAAACTTCTTTTGGCATCTGCAGGGCCAGAAGCTCACCCTTAGTATGTAAAACAGTGAATGCATAAGTTACTAAAGTGAGCAAATCTTTTCCAAATCAGAAAGAATTCTGTCAAGGAATCACTTTCCCTTATAAACCTACTATGATGATTTGAAAGCAAATCATCTCATGGCTTACTAATGGTGATGTAAATGAAGCTTAAAATAGTCATGGGAAGGAAGCACCTGAAATTATGGAATACTTGACATGGCAGCATATTGTGACAGGAGTCACAAGACTTCTTTCTAAACTGAATAATTTTAAATAAACTTCAGAACACAAGAGAGGAATGTAAATTCTGGTAAGTCAAGTGAGTTACTGTGGAAAACCTCTAGGGAGGTTTAGATTTAGTATGTAGGTACACCCAGTGATCAATATGAGTGATGGTCTTACTAAGATCTAACACAACTGAATAATGTATCTGTAGCCAACCTTAGTCAGAATACACATATTAATCATTTTATTTTACCTGGTAGCAGGAGTAATGTTACCTCTTAAATAAATGTTAGGGGCTACTACAATCCAGAAGCAACTTAGCCTGTATGGAAAGCTTACATTCTGGTTTCCAAAAGTTAAATCTACCCCAGCTTCTTCCCTCTCAGCTTGATTCCCTCTGCTGAAAAGTGACAGTGATTGATGTCTTCTCCCACCCAAAGTATGCTGTGGTTATTGCTCCTTATGGTTAGAATTAAGCTAACAGACCCGCTCAAACACTCACCCATTTAGATGAAGTATTTATTAGCCATGAATCCCTCTGTTCTTACACCACCTCAAAGTTCTTGTGTACGTCACCAAGGAACACAAAGGGAAGGACTCTGGCATTTGGTTGGAGGCTCCAGCACCAAACCCTCTAATAAGACAAGCAGGCATGGAACAGCTCCGAAGGTCCAGATGTTTAAACCATATGAAGCTGCAGAAGAAAATAAAGAGCAGCTGAATTACAAAAGAGGGAAGAATACAATGTTTGTCTATGGTTAAACTACTGTAAACTTTGAGATCTGTTTTATGGAATTCATTAGAAAACCCATAACTTTGATTTAAAAGAAATAGTCAGAAGATTCTTACTTTGTCATTATTTACAGCATAATGAGAAGGTATCTTAGTAGAATCCTACAAATTAAATAAATGGATTTCATTAAAACTGTCTGATGAATAGTAAAATCAAAGGAAAAAGGAAATAATTTTCATTCGATGTCAATTTATTTTCATAGAGTGCTTTGCACAGCAGAAGTATAGGAAGATTAAAAGATATAAAAATCTTCTCCATTACTTCATGGCAGAGTGGAGCTCTTTAATGACATTTGAAGGGCAGAGATGACCTACTTCCAGTTGCTTCTATAATAAGAATGTGGCTACATATCCAAGACTTGCCTGAAGATTCGAAGCAATGTACAAATTCAGATCAGGATTGATTTGTCAACACATTGGTTAAAAAACAAAATTTGCTGTTGAAGAATATGCTCTAAAAATGAGTACTTGAAAGGCTTCACTAGTAGGGTCCTTTAGGGACATAACTCAGATGCTCTCCTTGCCTCATTCCCTTCTCCCCCTTCTTCTCTGCTCTTCAAATGGCCACTTCCACCCTACTAATTCTGTGCTGCCACTTTCTTGTGCCCTACATTATGCTTCTGGAATGCTACAGTTGGCTTCCCCAAGCATTTTAGTGCCTTTCTATTTCCAGAACACACCACCTCTCAAGGCAGAGGACCAGCACTGGGTGCAGCTTTCCAAGTGAGTACTCTGCTAGCCTCAGGTCAGAGATCCTAAAGCTCTTCCAACTCCACTGGAAACAACTCTTCTATTTGATTCTACTTAAATTTTTCAGCAATATATTGTATCAGTAGCCCATTACACAGCCATAACTCAAACTGTCTTGTTGCCTATCAATGCTCTTCTGGCTTATTGTTCCTAGGTGTGAGACTTTGCATTTCATTTTAATAGGTGCATCATCACCTTTGGGTGGCTGGAGCCTTCATGGTCATCCAGCCTTGCAGCATTATGTTCCAGTTCTTACCCACATCAGCAACATTTCCTAAATAGGTGTCACCCATTCGTTTCATAAGAGCCTCTGGTGCACATTGTGCCCACATCCTGGTGGAAGCTGAAATGTGCAAACAAACCACATTTCACCAAATACCTGGAAAAAAGATTATGAAGTAACATCCACTGATGCACACATATGCTTCTCAGATGTACTCCTGGGTGCTCACACAAAATATGATTGTTAAAGAAGTAGGCTTTAAAACTGCTCAGTCATTTTGGTAATTTCACACTCTCAGCTACTAAACTAATGACCTAAGCAGATTAATTCTCTTTTGTTTGACATTTTCAGACAGACTGTAAAATCAAATTATAAGAAACTTTGATGCTCTCTTTTCTTGTCCCTATTCTAATGTTTTAAACTGTTGATGTTGTTTTATTAGGAGTTAAATAATCATTGCAAGAAAATAAGAGCCATGAAATCCTTTCCACTCATTTATTTTTAAAGCTACAGACTTTTTGACCATGACTGCCTTGCAGTGACACCTTCTGGAAAATTTAGGAGAAGAAAAGCTGATTCATAGAGGAACAGAGAATGGGTGAAACCAGC
The DNA here is from genome assembly GCA_024611195.1 of Ceyx melanurus. Lineage (NCBI taxonomy): Eukaryota > Metazoa > Chordata > Aves > Coraciiformes > Alcedinidae > Ceyx > Ceyx melanurus. The sequence goes on from JANHGL010024179.1 coordinate 15,641, forward strand.
ATGAATCAGCATCAATCAGATTTGGAGCACTCATTCCTAGAAGATTTCTAATGCTAAATTAACTGTGCAGTGCTATTATAACCATCCCATTGTCTCAGGTCACTTTAACAAAATAAATCTATTGCTAGCCATGTTTTGTTTGGTTGGGTTTTTTTCCAATGAAAGGGTATTCAAGTGTAGGGTGGCAGTAGTATCATATTTTAGCAGAGGTTAAAAAAAAAACAAACAACCAAAACCAAAAACCACACCACAATAACTTACTGTTTCTTGATACAAATTATAGTCGTTTTCAAAGCCTTTTTAAAAATATCCCTGCATGTTGAGAGGGGCAATTATGTTAATATTAAAATTCTTTGAGAATAGTAGTCAAAATACACAGATTTCCAGCTTAGGCAGGCAAAACAGGGGAAAAGTCCTTCAAAATCCATTAGAAGAGAATAGCAGAAGATGTGAGCATCTATTTTCCATTTCTAGACAGCACTTCAGCTGCTGACAATCCAGTGCTGTGGCACAGCTCCCAGTTGCCTCCACTGCTCCCTCGGTGTTCAGCTCAGAAGGGAGCTCCGCCAGCACCACCAGTAGTTTCTGAGGCTGACTGCAACGTGCTGTCGCAAGAGCAGCTCTGTTGTGTCTTCTTAGACTTACAAACAAGAAGGCCTTTGAGGTTGGTTGCCATTTAAACAAATACAAGTTTTACAAGTAAGGCCTGGGATCTGGGGTCGGCCGTGTTTGGTTCATTCCCAGAGAGACACTGAGGAATAGCTTGGGCAGGAATGGCGTAGGAGGAGAGGGATTTTATTATAAAAAGCTGAAATCTAACTGAAAACAGAGCCGTAGCCCCCTACAGAGGATGATTTTCCAAATTCTTAGCTATAGATGTCAAAAGAACTCCATAATGTCTTAACATCCTTACACGCGTTGTCGCTAATGACAGCAGTGCCATGAGTCTTCAGCCATTTGTGTAACAGCACTAGCTGTAAATTTCCAGCTCGTTAGTGTACGTAAGCATGAAATCAGCACAGCCATGATGATTTAAACCAGATGAGGGGCTGACCTTTCGCTTGGACACAGGATCATGTGCGAGAGGAAATTGTATTTTATGGGAAAGAGCCATTACGAGTCACAAAGCATCAGTCAGGTGACCTTGAGTGTACTCACAGGGGGATGAACCTTGTACCCAAACCCACCAGCCTAATGCCAAGATGGAAACAGCACACAGCCAAAACTTGCCATGGTCACAACATTGGGTGTAACAGGTTTTAGACTGGATCTCAGGAAGAAGTTGTTTCCCTTGAGGGTGGTGGCTCAGTGGCACAGGCTCCCCAGGGAGGTGGT
>JANHGL010024180.1:0-10262 GCA_024611195.1 Ceyx melanurus
TAATGAGGGGACCAAAACTGGACACAGTACTCAAGGTGAGGCCTCACCAGTGCCGAGTACAGGGGTACAATCACCTCTGTCTACAGAGTGACTGCCCATTTGCTGCTTGTATCAAAGAGGCTGGTGTACTTAATTAGGAATTTATTGACTGCTAAGAGGAGGATTCAGTTCCTTTACTTCCTTGCTTAATGCACTGAAGATCTGTATTTATCATTTATATCACATTCTTTCAAAGTACTTGTAAATATTTCTAATATGTCAGAGATCCAACATAGTGATTTGAGGCTTATGTCTTCTTGGGATGAAATCTTTGTTTGTGAGCTCCCATATTTGACATAGGGACTGGATGAAATGGGTAGACACTCATTTACAACTTTTGTCTATGCCAACTATGCCATATGGTAATGTTAACAACATAAGAAATTCTAGGTCAATGCATGTTAATAAGAACTCCAGCCTTCTTGAAAGGGTTAGCTTTTCTGTCTCCAACTCTGAATCTAGTATTCTTTTCTCCACTTCTTGAATAATTCAAAAGAGGAAAAAAAACATATGAAAGAGAAAGCACAGATGCCAATTTGTGCATTCTCTAACCATAGTACTTTTAAAATAAACCAACTATTTTTAAAGTAAACCAACTATCTTCAGTCTTGTGGTTTCCAGCAAATAAGAAATGCACAGCATTGACCAAGCAAACAAAAGCACCATACATTCCTCATTATAAGGACCAAACACATTTCAGAAAAGAAGAATCAAAACACAAAGTTTGATACCCCCTGTGAAGTGTTTGGTGTGTGCTGGAAATGTTTCCACTATGTAGCAAGGAAAGTGGTCAATGATTTTTTAAAACATATTTTTCTTGAGTATTATTTGATTCCATCGTATGTAGGTTAAAAATTAATAAAGTTATCCTATCCAGGGAGTCACTTATGTTGGACTATTGTTAGAAGCATTCAGCCAAATGGGTTGCATGGAAATGAAGGAAAAACATTTTCTATTTTATGCCTTCTAAAAGTAGTACAATAAATTACATGACACATGCAGAGTCCAAAGAGCATGTACTGCAATGGCAGGACTGAGACAAATCCATATTTGAAAAAAAGCCCCACAAAACAAAAAAAGATTTGAGCTTCACATACTGTGCCTTCTATTTTTCATGTACGATACACTTTACCTAACAGAATGGGATGTCTCCAAGACAATCCATTGAACACCATGATAGTGAATAGCAGAAAACTTTTATCTGGGACAAAATTAACATAAATGTTGCTTAAGAGAAGTGCACTTGCCCTAGGACAAGTGATTAAGTAGTCCTTAATTTGATACAGAAACGAAGTAAAAACCTGCTACCAACATTTGAGATAGAGTGAAGAAGTAGAATTAATTGTGCTATATGTACACTTTAACAGTATGTTCTTATCAGACACTGGAGACATTTCTCATTTCCAGTCAGCACTCACCACAGTGCACTGATTATTTCATATTGAGTTAGTGAATATTTCACATTCCTTCAGAAAAAAAGAAACAAATAATAATTTTTTAAAAAGGCAAACAGAAATTAGCATGTCCATTCATCCCTGTATGTTACCTGCTCCTTCCCCAAAAGCAGATTACATACATTCTCTCAAGTAAATAACCATGGGACTAGGGGAAATGGCCTGAAGTTGCACCAGAAAAGGTTTAGATTGGATATTGGGAAAAATTTCTTTACTGAAAGAGTAGTCAGGTGCTGGAACAAGCAGCCCAGGGAGGTGGTGGGGTCACCATCCCTGGAGGTATTAAAAAAACATGTAAGATGAGTCACTTCAGGACATGCTCTAGTGGGAAGGTGAGGTGTTGGCTTTTTTGTTTGTTTCTGGTTAGTTGGTTACACTGTTTGTTCTTGTGGGGGGTTGTTTTTGTGTTTGCTTGTTTGTGTGTGTGTGTGTGTATGTGTGTGTGTTTTATTGTTTTTGTTCCTCTGAATTTTTGTTTGCTTGTTTTTGCTTGGTTGGTGTTTCTTTTAATTATTTTGTTGGGTTTTTTTCAGGGGGTTTGTGTGTGTGATGGTTGGATGGGTCATCTAAGAGGTTTTTTTTCCAAACATGACAATTCTGTGACTCTGAATAGCACATATAACCACTGTAGATACAAAGAGAAAGTGACCATTTACCCTAGCAGGAATCATAGAATCATAGATTGTACTGGGTTGGAAGAAACCCCAGAGGTCATCTAGTCCAACCCCCATGCAGTAAGCAGGGATATCTTTAACTAGATTAGGTTACTTTGGAGCCACGTCAAGCCTGAACTTGAGTGTCTCCAGGGATGGGGTCTCCATCATCCCCCTGGGCAACCCATTTCAGTGTTCCACCATCCTCATAGAAAATAAATTCTTCCTAATGTCCAATCTAAATCCACCCCTCTCTAGTTTAAAACCATTGCCCCCCCTCCTATCACTACATGCCCTTGTAAATAGTCCCTCCACAGCTTTCTTGTAGGCCTCCATAAGGTACTGGAAGGCCACTATAAAGTATCCCCAAAGCCTTCTCTAGATGGAACAACCCCAACTCTCTCAGTTTCTTCTCATAAGAGTGGTGTTCCAGCTCTCTGATCATTTTTATGGCCCTCCTCTGGACCTGAATCAATAGGTCCATGTCCTTCTTGTTCTGGGGGCTCCAGAGCAGGCCCTGCTTCTTTTGATGCAGCCCAGGATGTGATTGGCCTTCTGGACTGCAAGTGCACACTGTTGGCTCTTGTCCAGCTTTTTGTCCACCAAAACTCCCGAGTCCTTCTCCACAGGGCTGCACTTTATCACATTACAGAGGTGCAGCCATTGATACAGGCAAGTTTCCTTGCAACTACTACTCAGACATTTCTTCAAATGTGCTGATAACAGTTTATTATACTTCTTAGTTATCTGCAACATGGACAATTACCTTCTGCCTGTCAACTGTCTGTGGCTTATAAATACAGTTTTACAAATAAGTTATATTTGTTGTCCATTTTAAATGTAACTTCAGCTGAAATACTAGTTTGTGTACGAGAGTGTGTACGTACACGTGCATACACATTCATACTCACAGCCCCCGTCTTGCTCATAAAGTTCCTTTTTGAACATTATTACTGTATTTTAATAGTTAAATAATTATTTAAAAATATAATTCTTATTGAAATGCTTGAGATTCATGAACCTAGAGAAAGCTTAAAAACTGATTTAATGTGAGGCATATGAGAAAAATACTTAGTCATAGCCACCACTGTTTAATATTATTTCAGATGAGATTTGAAGATTTTTGTTTATTTCTTAGGATTTAGGTAATACAAATATTATAACATGATAACCACTGAGAATTTATTTTTGCCCTAGTCCTGTACATTATAATCAGAGAACCAAGTATTTCATTCTCCACTGTAAATCATAAAATAGAAGTCTTCCATTTTTTAGCTAGCAAGAAACATTTTGTACAACAGCTAAACATTTAGAAACCACAAGAATAATTACTTTTCTCCTTACTTCCTTAAGAAAATCCATACTATTCCATTACATAATGCCTGAGAAACTGAACGAGTAAACATTATGCAAGCAAATGTTATTGTACACAGCAGTACTTCAATTACATTGTATTTGAATACTCAATAGCCTTGAATATAGCCAGCATCTTATTTCAAATCATAGTAAGCTTTTTCTTTTGAAAAAAAGCCATAGCTTAGCCTTTTTTTTCAGAAAACTTTAGATTTTTAAAGTACATAGATATAATGAATATTTTTGTCATCCTTTCTTTAAAGCAATCTTTTTAAGGAAACATACTCTTTTTTATTCTGAAGAAGTGGCTTCAAACTTTACAATTTGTCTCTGTTTTCTTATTTATATTTCCAATATAAATAGCTCATTCTCTTAGTAACATTGATGGATTTACTTCGAATCCCTACATAATTGGATGTTCCATTGCAAAAGTCATGAAGGTACACTAGATCTGTTATTATAGTCATTACACCAAGCTTAATAAAGCACCAAATCAAATGTTATGTCTATTATCTTCAAAGCACTTAGAGGACCAAGTTCCTGAAAAATGTGATCTAAATCTTAGGGGGTTAAAATCATTGATACATCTGCAGTTTCTCACCTCTACTAAAGTAGAAGATTGGTAGCTGTAGCAAAACCACCTCAAAAATCTAATACTCAGCCTCCACTGTTCATTCAGTATATGGTAGGGCACACACAACTTTAAATTTCACCGAGTCCCTATCTTCCTCATGTGGGAAGAAACAAAGAATGGCACAAGTGATAATAAATGCTATCTGTATTTCTTAGTACATCAGGAAGTTTATCAGAGGCAAGCAGTTGACTGTCTAAAAAAAGTAAAATCACAGAAAATGGAAGGAATTAAGTCAAAGTGACACTTATCCATAGTTTATGAAGCTGTTGAAAGTCTGGAGGGTATACAGAAAAAAAGGATATAGAATTAATTCAGAAAATATAAAAATAGCAGCAAATTAAGATGAACCATATCTGTGAGAAAATTAAACCAACATCTAACTAGAGTATACTAGCATGATCACAGGAGAAAACACTGGCAGTAAACTTAATAGACTTAGGTAATGGCCAAGAAAACACAAGTGCAAAAATCTGATAAAAGACACATTTTTATTTACATGGCCAACCAACCAAAGTGTCAAGGGAAATAAAGACTGGCACTTTCCTGGAGTTTTGAAATAAAGAATGGATAATTTTTTAAAAACTTGAATCATTACATTCTCTGCAAGCCTTTGACCTTATTTTTCAAGGCGGCATTAAATACACAGAAAGACATATGATCTAACTGGTGCCTCTGGTCTTAACATAATGAGCCTGTAAGTCTTAGCTCTCACCCTTTTGGTCACCTTTGTATCACCTGACTGCCTCTAAGGTGTATGACAGAAAATCATTAAGTCAGGGAAACAAATTCTTTTTGGTTCTTAAGCAAGCAGTGTGAGACTGCAGATAGAGAGGAAAATACCCATGTGTTCTGCCAGCAAATTTTATTAAGACTTCTAAGCATCCATTTTTTTTTTAATTCATTTTTTTTTGTCATAGAGCACATGCCATGCTGAAAATTTAATAACTGATGTCCATGAAAATGGACTTCTAATTTATATAAAGGATTATTAACATATTAAATTCAGCAACTGTAATTTATAATATAGATTAAATCCTATAGCACAGAACATTAATTTTCTTTGCAAAATTTTAGGCTAGTAATAGGAACTAAAACTTTCAAGTACCATCCATTGCACCTCAACATTATATGAGGATATATTTTCTGTCGTTTTAATGCTCTTGACTTTCTCTGTTTATTTTTTACCCTATGATTTATGTAGTGTCTTTGCCAGAGAGGTGGTGTATAATTCTATTGCATTCTCAGCCTCGTTATTCGTAATGGATTCATTTTCAGTTTCATCACTAAAAACAGTTCATTATCTGCAAAGGCAAAATGATCTTTATATAGATTTTGAGGTAATTGATTCCTCTATTCACATGATGAGGAGAACCTTGCTCATTCAAATTGGGAATGCAAACTCTTCTTCACCGCCGCTCCCCCCCGCCCCTTTTTTTCCCATGCAACAATGACATGGAACAACTATAATTTTCAAAGATAATATAAAAGAATCAATGATAAAACAAGTGTTTTTACTCCCAGTGATGTTATTCATTACAGAAAAAGTTTCTTAATTGTGTAGTTGGGCTAAATAAAATGGATACCATCTTAGATCATGAAAGTCTGTTGAAACTTCACTGCACAAATAACAAATATTCTATTTATTGATACTTGCAAGTGTGAATACTTACATTTTCACTCTTTCTGGTTTCCGTGAGACCAAGGGCAAACATGGCCGGTTCCAGCTGGCTCCTAAATGGATACACTGCAGAATACATGTAAGCCCATCAGCCACAGTTAGGGTGCCTCTGGGAGAGTGTATTTAATAAATGGTAAAAAATTCACTGGAGCATTTGAGAGAGAGGACTGGGGTGGGGGGGGAAATTTGTGAGAAACAGTCCTGAAGACTTCAAAATCAGTGAAAAGAAAGATGAGGAGGAGGTGTGTTCCAGGCACTAGATCAGAGATTTCCCTGCAGCATGTGAATAAAACCACAGTGAAACAGGGTTTCCCCTTCAGCCTTCAGAAGGCGTATGTGTGCATGTGTAAATGTGGTTTAGTTGTTGTCTTTGTTTCTCACCTTCCAGTTGACCCACAAACTTTCCTGTCTTATTTATCCCCCTGTCCTGTGGGAAAGGGGGGGAGTGAGAGAGTGAATAGATGGGGTCCTGGAAGCTGGCCAAGGTCAGCTCAGCACACAGTGCCAGAAATTGAAACTCCTCCCCTATTGATAAAAAGCTGATGTTCACCTTGGAGCCTCAGTAGTTGCTCTTGGTGAAGAAGCTATGTATTATGTGGGTCTACCTATGGTCTGCACATTATTTGATATTTTTACAAATAATGTATATCAATTACTATTTCCTCTCCTACTCTACATGTCTGTCCATTTAGATCCATATCATCTGTCAACATTTTTTAAAACAGTAAGTTACATTAGCAACTTATCAGCCTCCCTAAACATTGTTCTGTATGAATAACCAGCTTTTACACACATTTTTCTGAGGTGTTATTTTTATAATATTTTTTAAAATACATTTAAAAAAAATCTTTTAAAGCAGTTGAATAATTCAGATTATTTCTCATCATCACGTATGGAAGTTTGCATTTGGTATAAAAGTGTAATAGATGCAGTATAATCTGGGGTAATTTTAATACTAAAGGCATACCTGTCACACTCACAAACAGCCTGTATCATTTTAAAACAATCACTGTCAGAATGTTCTTTTATTTTCTTCTGAGGAAACAAGGTCTTTGAAAATGCCTAGTTACAATCAGTAGTTCCAATTATACTGAAGTAATTAGCATTTTAGCAATCCATATTTGTGTCACATTCTCAAGAGAAAAGCATACACCTAGCTTTTCAGAAAGGAAACTCAGGTGTTTTTCTCAAGATAGAAAAGATTAAAAGTTCTTGAATAAATGTAAATTATTAAGAAAACAAGAAAAAACTTATTGACTGCAGATACATAAATGTAGGAAAAGAAAGTCTTTTTTCCTCTTCCCCAATACACAGGCTCTGTACATTTCCAAATCAGTACAATTAATGAGGTTGTCAATACTTCTGAAGACAATAGACAGAAAAGGAGAGCTGGAGAAATAATGACTTAAAAAATTACATATATCAGGACTGAGGTAGAGACAGAAGAGAAAATGAAAGTGGAAAACTAGAACAAATAGTGTGAACCTAGAAACTGGGAATACGCTAAAATAAGAGAGATGAGGAAAGAAGTAAAGGTAAAAAAAGCAAAAGCCTGAGACAAGAAGATATTTATGGTTTGGAAGCATCTACTATAACTATTTAGTCCATTCTTGCATATTTCTGAAGATACCTGTAACTTCCTTTAATTTTACTTCCCATCACAAATTTCTGGTTTCTCAAAACTCAGAAAAGAACCCTGAACAACCTAGTTATATTTACAAAATGGAAACAAAGATTGCTCTGAGTATTGTCTCCAAAAAGAACTTAATATAGTAGCTTTTACTTTTTGTTTTAACCTTTTATATGTTCTAGAATATTAATTTATTTTTCTTTTGAAAATATCCACAGAATATCTTAATGAAAAAGTATATTCTTTCAAAAAAGGTTTGCATTCTTATATATGTATTCAGTATTTAGATACAATTCTCTATTAATGTCTGTATTATTTCATAAACTACGGGTAGAACATGACAGAAGGACATTAAAATGTTGTAATTTGTTGAGTAGTCAAAATAAATCAAAAGCATGAGAAAACTTAATGGAATTGAGATAAACCCCACAATAGTCCAAGCAAAGGAAAAGTGACAAAATTTTAGAATGTAAAGATGCAAAATTATGAAAGAGATATTATTGATAAAATAATTAAGAACTGCTAAAAATCTACATCATCTTAATAGAACACATGAATTGATAATCCAGTCTCACAGCTGAATTCTTGCAAGACCATCTAATGACTAGTACTATAACAAGCTTCAAAGATTAGAGGATTTCTTTATATTTCCAAGTAAATGTGTACCTTAGTCACACACTTGTCAAAGAAGACAACAGTTTTAAATATGTTTAATTTAAGCAATAATTTAAGTTTAAATATATGTATTAAAAAACTTTTAAAACCCTAATTTTAATATATGTGCAAGTCAGGAACTAAAAGGACTGTCATCAGGTAACATACTTTTTTTTTTATTATTTGATTAACAAGTACAGACATTTCTTAAAATCAGAGGTGTTGATGCAGTACAATTATTTTTGTTCAAGGCCTTCTCTAGATACGGGGCTTTTTTAGTAGAAATGATCACCAGATTTCCATGAGACAAACAATCAAAAATATTATTTTAATTTTTTTTTAAGGATTATACTGCATCTTTAGCAAGCATTAAAAACATACCTTCATCTATCATATATTCAGTGTAGTTTTTCTCTTATTCACATACTGATTGATGTAACATTGAATAACTAGGATTATATATAAAGAAAATCAAGTGAATTCCACATACACAGAAAAGCAGGAACAGAATTATTTTTATAGACTTTATTTTTAAATTACTGAATGGCTGTTACAAAACTGCAAATTTTGAACTCTATATAGGACAATAACTAAAAAGAAAAAACTAACCCTCCCAAGAACAGAGTTGAAATCACTGAGGTAATTAAAAATCACTCTTTTAAGATGTAATGCTGATGAATTTACTTCATTACTCAGAAATAAATTAGCAGTCTTTTATCAAAATCTGTGGCCTGAGATACATTCTCTATTTGTCCCCGTAACATCAGTGAGTACTGAATAACCATTTAATTTATCCTAGAAAGCTCAAGTCAAAATCCTAGTACAGAACTTTTGCAGAAACCTTCAAATAGTTGAGTGTACTTAACTTTAATAGTTTTGCATGAAACTTTAAAAAATAAAATGAAAGAATCTGACTTTGCCAGGTATGATCCTATTTCTGATTATTCTTATAGATGAATTACAAAACTTTCTTTTTTAATTTTATTTTGTCAAGGAGCAGTCTGCTATTTTTTCTTTTTTGTAAAAAGATGATGTAGAAATAAAAATACAGTGCATTCATTTTACTTTATAAATTTAATTTTATAGCTTAGCAATAGAGTGCATGATGAAATTAGAAAGATATTGAAATGTAGATTTGTAAGGTAGTATGTATATAAAATATTAACTATGTATTAGTTTTTCCTTACATTGGTGCAAAGTATTGAAAAGGCATGCTAATTGTTGCATATTAAAAGTACCTTTTAATGAGGTTCAAAATAAACCTCTTGGAACTGTTAAAATTCTGTTCATGTTAAGTATGATTCTAACTAACTTCTCATAAGAAAAACTACATGAGGAAGATTTTAATCTCAGAACTTTTGCAATATGGGCTGTCTTTTTTTGTTCTCTGTCATTAAAATTTTAAGTAAATTCATATTTGAAATAAAACGTTAAATATTTTAAATATAGATACTCAGAAATTGCCAGGACAGAAAAATTATACTGAAAGTCTTGAAAAATAAATGTTCTCCAAATCTCCACAGTCAGACAATGAGACATTGCTTATAAGTATTACCAACACTAAAGCACATTAAGCATTTTGATCAGACACACACACACACAAAATACAACTGCAAAAGTCAAGCAATTACTGTCCCTGTGCTACTGCAGCTTAAGTTAAAGAATTTTCTTTTATTAATCTAGTATTTTACATGGAAGTATTTTGATAATTATGCATTAACCTCTTTTATATTTATATCCTTTTATTTTTTTTTTTATCCCATTGTTGGTGATGCTGTACTGGAAAACATACCCACAGCTGCACATTTTGTTAGATGTGCTACTAAAAAAAAAAAAAAAGGCCCACTGGGCTGAACTGCTCTCAGATACTGAGAAAATAAACAGTTTTTCCATGCAATTTTCCGACATATACTATGAAGGAGGTGCAGAATATACTACACTCTATCATGCTGCATTAATTGTCATAGCATTAATTGTCATAGCTAATTTGTCATAGCTCCATTCCCCTAATCATCTTGGTGGCCCTGCACTGGACTCTCTCCAGTAAATCTCTACCTTTTCTGAACTGGGGTGTCCAAAATTGGACACACTACTCGAGGTGGGGTCTCACCAGTGCAGAGTAGAGGGGGAGGAGAACCTCTCTTGATCTGCTGGCCACACTTCTCCT
>JANHGL010024180.1:23940-42743 GCA_024611195.1 Ceyx melanurus
TTTGGTGTCATCAGCAAACTTGCTGAGGGTGCTCTCTACCCCCTCATCCAGGTCACTGATGAATATATTGAATAATATTGGACCCAGCATCTGACCCTTGGGGGACTCCACTAGTCACAGGCCTCCAGTCAGACTCTGTTCTGCTGACCACAACTCTCTGAGATCTGTCCACTCCCTTAATTATCTTGGTGGCCCTGCGCTGGACTCTCTTCAGTAGATCTGTCTTATGCAAGTATTCTGAGAAACAAAGCCAAACAATAGATAAGTTTCAGTTTATACACTGAGTTGATTATTGAGTCAATTTAGTTAATTTGGTCTGGAACAGAGTAGGGAGAATTCATGCAACTGATCCAGAAAAAGAAAGCAACTCAAACAACAAAAAATAAACCAGTTCAAACAGTAATCTTCAGATGACGAGAAGCAACGAGCAACTAGAGATAGAAATAAAAAGACAATAAGATCTGTCTATAGTTCTATCTCAACAGACTATAAAAGTCTTAAGTGTGCTTAGTGACTGAAGATCAATACAGATTTCCACAGCTTAGCCTCATTTTATCATGGACCTGCCATTTACCATTTCAGTTATAGACATTGATTGTGACTTTATCTCTTCATGTAGAACAGTAATTTGACAATGGTGACTGTTTATTTAGTTATTCTTATGTGATAACCCTTTTGTCCAGGACATACTGCAGACCAAAGATGAAGCACATTTAAGTTCCAAAAACTCTACAGTGCTGCTGATCATATGATCTCTTATGCAAGCACATCTATTATCTTTGGTCTTTGTGAGCATGATATTCACATTCCAATTAAGCTGAAAATATATACCAAGGAAAGAATAGTCAGACTTGTTATCATCCTCTGCAATGTACTGCTAAGAAAATATGCAGCTGTGGTAAGCCACTAACGCCCTTCTAATAAGCAGTAGGGAAACACAGAAGCATCATGGTTTAAAGGGCTAAATTCCCTGGATTGTCTTTCTTTAGAATTTTGCTGTAAAATTATTTCCTTTTCAGTAAACTTTAAGTGGGGTCTCATATGTATGCAGTTCTGCTGATACCCTTTAACAAAAATCAATACAGAGTACACATTTAGCCCTTCAGAAAAAGGAAGCTTTAATCAGAACTTTCCTTAAGGGTTTATTTATGCGAGTGTATATACAATCATATATAATCCAGGTGCTGGAGCAGGTACAGAGGAGGGCAACAAAGATGGTGAGGGAATTGAAGAACATGTCTCATGAGAAAAAGCTAAGGGAGCTGTGATTGTTTAGCCTGAAGAAGAGGAGGCTTAGAGAAGACCTTACTGTTCCCTGCAGCTACCTGAAAGGAGGTTGCAGTGAGGCCTGTGTTGGACTCTTCTCCCTAGTAACTAATGATAGAACAAAAGGCCTGAAGTTGTACCAGAGCAGATTTAGGTTAGACATTAGGAAAAATTTCTTCACTGAAAATCATTGGAACAGGCTGCCCAGGGAAGTGGTGGAGACACCATCCCTGGAGGTGTTCAAAACACAAGTGGATGTGGCACTTCAGGGCATGGTCTAGTAGTAATGGAGGTGTTGGGTAGAAGGTTGGACTTCATGATCTTGGAGGTCTTTTGCAACCTTAACCATTCTATGATTCTCTCAGAAATAAAGTAAAAGCAGCAGCAGGTTATGCAATAAACAATGGGAAATTGAGCAGAGTTTTTATCCCCTTAGCACTACCCAGGGTAATTTTTAAAAAACGTTAAGTCAACACAGTGCAATGAAAACTACACACTGAAACTTGACTAAAATTGATGAGACACTTTACCAGATTAAAAAGGAAAAACAAAAGAGAAAGGTTCTGAATAAGGCCAAAATAAGAGTGGCAAGTTACCAGCATCCTTTTTTCAGAGTGCCTCTTCCCATATATATCATCACTACAATGGCAGACAGCTGGAGAGAGGTCATGGCCTTATGCAGACCACCTTGGTCCTTCAGTTTCAATATATGCAATATATCCTCACACTAATGGAAATTATTTTTATTTTGACACATCACTTAAGTTTTACTATACTGAGAACATCATCAATCTTATCAGTAAGGTCACTGAAATCCTGAAAGTATTATGTTTGCCACGTTTTCTCTCATTAAAATTAATATTAAAAGCTCCTCAAAAATAAAATAAAAAACATCTCTCAAACTTGCTGAGCTTTCCTGCTGGAGAAAAATCATTATTATTTTGACAGGGATGCTGTGATGATATAGTGGGTTAAATAAATACAGCCCAGCACCTCTCATGGTTTAAACCCACTCTTAAAAAAAAACCAAAAACAAACAGTAAATATTTGAAGGATCAAAAGAAGCTTAGTGGTATAGGAGACAGATCCCTGCCTCAGTACAGGATACCTATGGGCCACATACACACAACCTAATCTGTCCATATAGAATTTAATTAGTTTACAGAGCACTGAGGTCTGTAACTCTGTAACTAGAGTGTGGATCAGAAGTTGATACAATATCTTTTCAAATATAGAAGTAAAATGTATTTTATGTGCTAAAAGCAATGATCAATTTCAAAACAGTTCCGTATTTTCAAACAAAACACAATTTAAGTGAGCACATTATGCAGATTTTATTTGTGAAAAAATACTGATACATATTTTCTTGAGGAATAAAAGTAGATTCTTCAGCTGCAATTTTGAAAGTCCTGAAGGTGGCAGTTTCCATTTCAATTACAGAGTGAGTGGGTGTGCTTGAGAGTTGAAGACACCCTTCATATTCCCAAATACACCTGTGAGCTCTGAAATTGCAGCTAATACTAGCTTGTATGGACTGGGTCAGAAGCATTCTGGCAGTGTAAAGGGGCATATCCAGAGGATATTACTGGGCAGGCCAAGCAATTTCTTGAGAAAAGTGCATGGACAAAAACAGATTGAAGGAAGGAAATCTTACTGTGCCTTTATCCAGTGGGCATAACACCTCTGCCACTATTGTTACAACTCAAACTATACTCCCCAAGATTTTAATAAATGTAATCTGGGTGTATATATCTACAGTACCCATCTGGTTTGTACAGAAGAGAGCTGGAGTTCAGCTGAAACACCACTGATCCAAGACTATGTTGCAGCTGCTTAGTTTACAGATTTAAAAATCCAACCAACCAAACCAAACCAATGAACCAAACAAACAAAGAACAGAAAAAAAACATAACAAAACCAAACCAAAAACATACTCTGTGAGTTTATACCTATGGCACAAGTCAAAAAAATATGAAAGAGGGAGCAGCACGTTTCACCACTGGAAAGACTGCTCACTAACTTCTGATCGCATTCACCCTTCCTACAGTTTGAGTTATAATGGACAAAATTAATGTGTCTCAGCATTTAGATAATAGGCTAATATTGAAAAGCTAGCAGTTGGAGGACAGGGGAGTAAGAGAAGAAGGAGAAAAAGAATAAATATAATTTGACACTGAAAAACGCTACGAGAAAACAATTATGGAATCCAGTAATTCTATTAAAAACACGACTGCACTTTGAGTCAGACTTCTAAGACATTTATCTGTAAATATATATTACACCATATCTGTATTTGTAGAGAACCAGTGTGATCATTTACATGTGTCAAAGTCTTTATGTACCTAAACACATGCATTTGTCATGGTTTAGGGTCAGGGCAACCCCCAGACCGATAACAGATGCTCTCTTTTAACCCCCCTCCCTCCCCAAAGGGGAGAGAAAAGGAATAAGGGAGAGAGACCTAGTGATTAGAAAAATGAAACCAGAACAATTTAATTTAAAATGAAAATGAAATATATGTGAATATGTACAAAGCCAGTTCCGAACCCAACCCCCACGATGGTAATTACGTCACCCTCACGGATGCTGTGGAGGAGCTGGACTCTGGCACCAGGTCTCGGGAGAGAACACAAGAGCCAAAGCAAAAGGGATAGAGACCGGAAGCAAAAAAGGGACTAATCTCCAGACCCCCGAGCATGTATACTGGATATGACATATATGGGATGGAATACCTCGTTGGTCAGTTTGGGGTCACCTGTCCTGTCCGCTCCTCCCCGCAGATGTGGTCTTTCACTTTTCTGCACCCCTCAGTGCAATACACAAATTCTAGCAATGGCCTTGGTTTGCATTCCATCCCTGGTAGTAACTGTAAACATGAGGTGTTATCACTGCTAGAAGTGGACACTGTCTGCAAAACATGCTGCTAACTCCAGAAAGTGCAGCCAGTTAGAAACCTGAGCTGAAAAGTAAAATCACTGAACAGAATTTGCTCAGTTTTCACCCAAACCAGGACAGCATTATATTCCACTTTTTTTTTTTTTTTTTAACTTTACACTACATTACGGTAACCTAAGAGAACACAGTAGCTCACTTTCTTCTTAATTATAGTCTTGCATAATATAGTACAAAAATTAGCCAATAAAAATAACCAATAAAATAAATTCCTACATAGCGGTAATGATCCATAACTCTCTCTGGCTAATAACACTGAATAAAAATACCAGAAATAGGTTGTATGTAATACAGTGAGTAATTTCCAAATTTGAGTTTTTTCTGCCAAAGAGAAAAGTTTTCAAAGCTGAGTTTGTGTTGTGTGAAGCAACCATGGACCTCAGTTCACTGACATCCAGAATGATAGCAAGAACTATAGTCATACAGCACAGAATAAAGTCCATTGACAGAAAACCTGTGGACTTTCAAAATTCTATTGTTAATGCTGTGATCCACTTACATAATTTCTCTATTAACTTGCAATTAGAATACAAAGTTCTTGTACAGATAAGGTGAACAGAAGGAAGTCTCATCCATAATAAACAGGAGAATTATTTCAGATTGAAGATACATAAATGGAAATTATTATTTGATTCAATATTTCACTGAAAGTCTGAAAAGGTACCTTACCATATTTCGAAATCCCCGTGTGCAACTTCTCACTTGACTCTTATTTTCAGTTCTATGACCAAAAACCTAAATTATGGAAAGGAATAGAATCTAATGACATAGTGAGCTTAGATATATTGTGAAGATGCCTATGACTTGGCAGCATACAATTACAACTTCAAAAATAAAACAGCAGAAAAGTACATATGCTGTATGCATTTAATTTTCTATTTTATGGCACAGTGGCTGTGTTTTGTGGCCTCAACTGAAGAGTTAATTACAGCTCTTCCCTTAACAACTGACACCAAAGCAAGCTGCAAAAGCATTCTGCAGTATTCAAAAGGTATGGGGAGGAGGGAAGAAGGTCAGAATCAGGGAATTTCTGTAAGTATAGGAAATGGGAATAATAACTCTTAAGAAACAAGTTTAATTCTCCCTTCTATTAGGAGAGCATGGTGCTTTCGTTTTTCCTGTTTCTACAAGAGCCACGGAGCAACATACCCTGCACCAGAGCAAGTATCATCATAAGTGACTAATATTCTCTCATACCTTGTATGATATTCTCAGTTCAGTCATATGCCTAAAATAGATTCTCCTTGGTTTGGTTTACTTTGACACATGTTGTGACACAATGTTGCTTGCTATGAAAAAAATATTGGACAATAGCTTTACTCCCCTGCTTAAAGAATCTGCCATTCTATACTTGTATTTTTTAACTTAAGTGAATAAGTGGCAATGTCACAATAATTAAAACTTACAACCTCAGGAAACCGAAAGCTCACAAATGAGTTTAAATTATTTTTAACACATTTTAAAAAGCTAAATAAAGAGAACTTGGATTCATTTCAGATGTTTAATTTTATAATTAAAAAAAAAAAAAAAAAAAGCAAGATCATGATCCCAGCTCCCTCCAGTAGTGCCAGTGAGCAATTTCAGTGAAACTGAATTTTAAACTACATTTTACTATTGACACATGTATATCTACTTAACTAAACCTCTGTAAGATAAATTGGATACAGGGCAGGTGGGTAAATATATAGCAGTCATTTCATATTTGTTTCTTAGTATAACCTTTTAGTTATGGTATTATCATTGTGTCTCTACCTCAGTTATCTTGCAGATAACGAGTATGGAAGGTTTTTTAGTAGACTCTTATTCCCTTGTTAATAATCCTTTGCAGATATCTAGATCAGCACATGGGTAAGACCAACAGTCACTTCAGAGGACAACAGTTAATGAAGTACAAAAGAAGAAACATTTGACAAGAATCTTGTTTTGTCATGTGTATTGCATGTCACAAGTTATGTTTGTTCTAAAGGGATTAAATACTATCCATCTCAGATAATGGGAGGCCTGAACCTGACACATATGAAGTCATTCTAAGGAATATCAGTAGACCTGAAAGCACCAGCACTCAACACCATCAAACCCTTGTATTTTGTTAGCTAAATAATTATAGCAGCTTGAAAGTATTATGAACATTGTACAAAGTCATATCTATCTTGCAGTTATTAGTGAATAAGCTATTCTAACAGGTATTACATACGTCTCTGTAAATTTTAGATTTTTAAGATAATTTTCATTAGTCTGTATCATCTCATGTAGTATTTATTACAAACAAATACAAAAAAAGATAAAAACAACCAATGAACCAACAACAACAAAATCCCCCCTCAGAAACAAAAAAAACATAAAACAAACCCAAACCAAATTCTGAAACATCAACAAAAAAAGCACAGCTAGACAAAAAAAGTAGCAAAGCTAGGTAAGAGGGAACACACCATAAAGTATTTTCTACCAGTTTTGCATTACATTCCATGTTGTTTGAAGTAATGCTCCATGTGCTAGTGAATTTTATGCCTTCCCCAAGGTAGCAACACCTGTGCAGCAAAGGGTGCCTCCTAATAGCTATGCATTTGGAAATAACTACATCCCCATAGAGATATAAATTAATCACTTTTAAGAGATTCACTGTATTACTGTACCTAATTTGTTCTCTTTGCAAGGAAAACGTATTTAAAATCTCACATGTATTTTGACACAATATTTACTTTGTAGCGGCACACTAAGCATGAATCAATGATTCACACAGCACTGATGTCTGTGTGAAACTTGATGAAGTATAGTATTAACTCTCCTCAGTGTGAAGCTCAGATTTCAAGCACAAAGGTGGTAACATCTATGTGTGCTGCAGGTATATTTTCTATTTTGTGTGGGAGACATGGTATGTAATATTCTCTGGATTGTCATCAAAGCTAACAGGTTTAGAATATTAAGATCCTAATATACCATTAATACTCAGTTCCAGAGACCCATTAAAAAACCCCCATAACCTGACAAAATATCTACGTAGGAGGTAGAACTTTGTTGTAAACTGAACACTTACTTAATTGTAAAAATACACACATAAAAGTCTAAATTATATGTCTTGCTGTTGCACGCAATCTACAGAACTGCAGAAAGACTATGCAATAAAAAGCCAGAGAAATAAAAATGTGAAATGAATACAATGTAGTGATATGGATGAATTGTCCTTGCAGTGTATTATTAAAATCACAGGGACCTATATATATATATCCTATATCACATATTCTTGATGTTTTTTAATAGTTTACATTAAGCACCTTAGAAAATGAGGCAGAAAGAAGGAGCAGGAGATTGTTCTATTACCATTCAAACATCAGTTATCAGACAAACATCAGTTGTATCAACAACATTTGTGGCATGATGGAATAATGCTTTCTAAAAAAAAATAATCTGACCTTTTTTGTTCTCAAGCTATAAACACAGCTATATATATGTGCATAAACACAGCTATACTGTATAAAAAAAACCCTCCAACTAAGGATTGTACCATTTTAATTCTTAGAGAATTACAGAATTATTCTCTGCCATACAGGAATTTGCAGTTAAGGAAACAAAAGAATCATTCCTAATAATGGGAATCCACTATAAATTTAGTATGATCTATTTTAGAATGGTGCAGCATTTTTTTTTCTGCAAAAGTGTCCTTTCTATTGACTGTATCTGAGATTCTGATACTTGAGTTACAAGGATTTAAATTTTGAAGAGGCAAACCCTACTCATGACACCACTTTTATTGTTGGACATTATTTCACGAAGTACCAACTCCACTGATTTTCAGAAACATCAGTGTCTCAGATGAACTCACTGACTGAGCTAGTATTGCTGCACATCACACCTGGGTATTTTGCCACCAACCTCAATGTGCCTCTTGCTGTGTGAAGTCCTTTCGAGCACTAACTCCCCTGCCAGTTTGAGCAGTATTACAGAATAAAGAGTTCTCGGTGTCACAGCAGGTGAGGCAACTAACAGAGACTTCAGTCCTTAGTCTCTGGTTCTTACTGAATTTTAAAGGAGTTCTTACTTCAAGCATTTTTTTATAGAGTTATGAAAAGTTTCCCATATACAAGTATATATCCGGAATGGAAAATAGGTGGTATTCAGAAAACCAATTACAGATATGTTTGTTGTATATCCTATTTAGGACACCAGTTAAAAAATAAATAAAGTTTTTAAGCATATTGTAGCATAATGCACATGAGTTTTTACATACAACCTTTCTGAGAACTCAGGAGTCTTTTACTCTCTTTCCATGTCTGATTAAGTAGCTCTTTAGAGGAATTTGAGTGTATTTTGCGTACAAGCTCTACACTGCACAATCAATTTTCTTCCAGGTTTTTCATTAAGTGGTCCTAAGTGGGCTTTCTTGGCACTTCCCAGTTATGTCAGGTAATCTGTGCTTAAAGATTCTCCTCCAATTTGAAATGCAGACTGGGGTAAATTATTCTAAATTATTCAGTACTTCTGCTACTCTGAGTGATACTTGTAGTTCTGCTGGCAAGATATCCTGCAAGAAGACTTTTATAAGCTTTGAGGTGTTTCTGATAGGTTTCCAAACTCCTGATGATCATTTTTATCTACCAGTTTCAAACCCTGTGGCCCAGTCTTGTATTTTTCATGCACCCAGGACTCCAGCAGCACAGTATTCCATTCCCTGGAACCAAGGTGCCTGTGCAAATTTGCTCTAATGCATTACAGATCATCAGGACTGCACTGTTTTAACTAGAATTTATGAGTGCTTTTTGATGCCTTCTCCCTCTTGCTTGCTGAAATACTTAGATGATTTTTTATTACAGGGTTCTGAAGTCTGGAATGTTTGTTCAGTATTACTGACATTATGTGTTTGTTTTTAAATGGTTAAAGAATTATTTAGAACTTGGTTAAAGAATTTACCTAGAAGGATTGTAGTTAAAAAGATTCTAAAATACTCAGAGAATAAAAATATATTAATAAACCCCAAACAAACTAAACAAAACCAAAACCACCAACTAGTAAATATTATTTCTCATTTAACAGCAGAATTTGGCATCATATTGTCACTGTCCTTTTACAATTATAAACAAGTGGACTTTGGAGGATGGGGAAAGAAGTGGGGGGGTGGGTGTGGAATTCTGACTTTTAGAAGGGCTGTTTATTTTGAAAGACAGGGCAGAAAATTAAAACCAGGCAAAATATACAGCAAAGAGGAGAAATTGCATTTGCACAAAAACAAATCAGGGAAAAAACACTTTAAATTATTTGGAGTGCATATGCTCTTGAACAAATACAATTCTCTGCAGTTCACAGGTTTTTTGGTTTGAAATATTACGTGGATATCTTTCAGCGGCTATAGTTGAATGAGAATCAATGGATAAATCATCAAATGCCAAATGGCAAATAGCAGGTAAATTAATTTCTGAAATGGATTTTCAACATAGCAAATATATAAATTATGAAACAATTGTTGCAGTTTAGCTATAATACAACAAATATGACACATTAGCTGGGTCAAATCTTAAAAAAAAAGAGAGCTTTTTGAAATATTATTTAAACATTTAATTTATATATCTCTTTTGGTAAGGAATACATAAAAAGAATGCAAGTTATTTAAAACTGCATATTCCTTTCTCCTAACACAGTTTTCTCTGCATATTTACTTATGTTGTTCAGACAAATTTTTGTCTGTTATATACTCTTTGTCTCTCTTACAAGTATCAAAAAAAAAAAAGTAAACTGAAAAATAACACCCAACCTCTAGTGAGTGAGAGCAGAAATACCAGATGCATCCATCTATAGAGGAAATTACTTATACATAGAATCACAGAATCACAGAATGTTAGGGGTTGGAAGGGACCTAGAAGATCATCTAGTCCAACCCCCCTGCCAGATCAGGATCACCTAGACTGTCATCCAGGAACACATTCTGGAAGGTCTTGAATGTCTCCAGAAGGAGGAGACTCCACAATCCCCCTGGGCAGCCCATAACTATGAAAAAGTTTTTCCTTGTGTTGACCCTAAATCTCTTGTGCTCCAACTTACTCCCAGTGTCTCTTGTCCTGTCATTGGATGACACTGAGAAGAGTCTGGCTCCATCCTTCCTACACTCACCTTTAACATTTTTATAGACATTGATGAGGCTCCCCCCTCAGTCTCCTCTTCTCTAGGCTAAAGAGCCCCAACTCTGTCAGCCTCTCCTCATAAGGGAGATGCTCCTCTCCCTTAATCATCTTGGTGGCCCTGCACTGGACTCTCTCCAGTAAATCTCTGTCTTTCCTTAACTGGGGTGCCCCAAACTAGACACAGTATTGCAGATGGGCCCTCACCAACTCAGAATAGAAGGAGAGGAGAACCTCTCTTGACCTGCTGTCCACACTTCTCCTAATTCATCCCAGGATACCATTGGCCTTCTTGGCCAATGCAAGGATGCATTGTTGGCTCACTGCACAATCACTCAATCCACACTTCTTACTCTTAGCTGTGAGGATACACTTTTTGCAGATCCATTAAAGTCAGACAATACTGTTGAGACGGATGCTTACATATTACTTTGGTAGCTTGGTTGAATGGTTCTTAACGTTTTGCCAACATATCAGGACAATTTCCACTAAACATCAGTTGTCTACAATAAGACTTTCTTCTTACACCATTTACAGAAGTAAGGATATAGGTGCTCACTAATATCTGATAAAACCTATATACAACCTAAAGCATTTTCCTAAATAAAATTTTTTTCAATAGCTTCCATTCGAACTTTTGCATGTTTGATTTTTGGAATATGTGTAACATTTTCCCAACCCTTCTTCATGCTATGTCCAAAATTTCTTTCATTTTATTAAAACTGAAGCATTGCAAAGTCTGCTACATACTCAGTTTTCATTAAAATTCAGGAACTGTCCAACTTGGTATTTTAAGCAAAAGCAAATCAGCAGCAGATATAATGTTTCCAGTTCTATTTTGGTTGAAGTTAAGGTTTACACAATTAGATAGCAGTATGCTGAATTTGTATATATATATATCTTTCCATCTTTTCTTGCATTAACAGTTAAGCATGGTTTTCTACCCTTGCAGTTATCTCCTACCTCACATTGCATACATAAGGCAATAACAAGAACTTGGAATTTTACCTATGCTGAATTAAAATCTCAACAGTAAATTGCAAAACTGTAAACTTCATATTTCAAAAAACTTGTGAGGGGAAAAAAAAAGAAAAAAAAAGAAGAGCTGCTACAGTCACTTTACAAAACCCTGTAATGCAGAAACAGACAACAGACATCATGTGTCTTAGCTAATGATATTGGGGGTATAGCAGAGCTGCAAAGATCAGTCAGATAACTGCTGCTGAAAGTAAAGTACATTTTTTAAAAGAATTTTGTAACTTGAGAGTTGAGTGAGTACATTGTCACAAAGAAAATGCTTAGGCCCAAATTTTATTCAGATCCTACAGAGATAGAGCAGAAAAAAAAATGATGAAGCAGTACTAATCAGGAAGTATGTAATGGATCTAAACAAACCATTGACACTATGTGGGATAGATGTACTAGCTATGATTAGGTAAGGAAGCGTGGAGTTTGAGGGCTTTAAATAAAACTCTTACCATAAACTCTTGGGAGAGTATACCATTCTTGCAGTAGATGTACATTTTGCATTCATGGAAGAACACAGATTTTTGAACAGTGAGAACACAGAGAAGATACACAATACAACCAAATTTCCAAAGGACATGCTTTGAAAAAAAACCCAAACACATGGTCTTAACATAAGATAACTTCCTCAAAGCTTACCAAAATAAAGCTTTTACTTAAGAGCTATTATGTGTTAAACTGGATCATAATTCAACCTAACATGAAAAATAAATCTGCACTGAGAACAAAGTTATTAACTATGTCATAAAGTGTCTTCAGAATGAAGCACTGGGTCTACATCTTTTCTGCCACATGATAACAAATTCATTACATGTATGTAAATGCATAATATGATAAAGCTGCAAAGAGATTATGAAGAAGAACATCCAGGTATGGAAAGCCTGGAGAAATGGGAAGAATGGTTATAAGAACAATGTGTTATCAGGTTGAAAGCACATCTCCATTTAGCTTTTCAGAACACCTAGATTAGGAAAACATAGAGGATGGCCTACGCACACTGAAACAAAACCTTAAAGGGATGAAGAAAGACATGGTAGCAAAAACATATAGAATGCAGAATTGGTACCCTGAAGCATCTAGATAAGAACACAAAAGCCAGTGAGCAAACCATAATAATCAGAGGTGGGAAAAGATGGAGATGAAAGGCTGAAATCACCATCAGCTCAAAAGATAATTTAAAAAAAATGTCAATGTCTAAAGCAAACCCTCTGGCCAATGGAAGAACTACCCCAGAGGCATGAAGTGATCTCACTGGCTGATATTCTTTGTCCAGCATCTCTTTGAATTAAATCTTTAATAGACATCTTCAGTACAAGCCTTTTGTAGCTCGTGCCGTTCCTCAGGAGTCAGTACTGAGTCCAGTCTTACACAACGTATTCATCAATAACCTGGATGAGTGACACTATCCCTCTGGATCACACTCATTATAATACAACTCTTTTCACCCACTTGAGACCTCCTGGTTTCCCATCCCCCCCCAGAAAGAAGTAATCTAGTAATCTTTCTGCATAAAGTACATCGTTGGAAATGTTTGATGTTTTGTTCAAAATGCCTTGACATAGGAACTTACATTTTTTTTATTTTTTGCACCCAAAATCAACACACCTTCTTCAGTTATGACAATTTTTAACACTTCTCCCTCAAAAAAAAAAAAAAGGCACACTAACAAAATCTACATGCTCAGAACAAAACTTATACATGAATGAATGTTGATGTATGGTTAAAAATATTAGAGAAAGTTCACATAAGTGGCTTATTTAAATAGACAAACAACTTTGTTTTAGAATAGCCACATTTCCTATCTGGACAAGAAGCATCTAAAAATTCAAAGTAATTAATTTGAATGAAGAACAACTGTCTTACTCCCTAACATACCAGGATGTCCAACTGATTGTTCATTTTAGGCTCTGTGTTTCCTTATACTCATGTCAGTAGATACACTCAAACAGTAGACTTTTATTGTATTTGGAGTTTTTATTATAGGCTTATTTTAAATATATATAATTGCTTGTACTCATGTATTGCATAACACAATTCTGAAATCCCAGCTACAGCACAGAAAGTTCCTGTTTTAATGTAAATAGTTTTAATTTTATTTAATATAAAAATTTAGTCTGAATAGAATCATGTGTAATTAACACAGAATTGTTCAACTTAATGGAAATACAAAAACATTAAATTAGCATATTGAGATTCTTAAAAAGCTTCACATACATACCCTTGGGTATTTTTTTATTTGCTAGGTCTTTCTAAGATTATGGATATTCATATGAGAATCAGATGTTTACGTAGGAATCAAAAGATATTATTTCTCCATACAGTATTAAAAAGACTATTGGTTTTATTACAGTTGTTATCTTGAATATTATATCACAGGGATATGCTTTAGCTTTCTGGCATTGTTTTGTATTTCTAAGAATCCATTTAAAAAATGGTTTTCAAATTATCTCTATTGTCCTCATGCCAGCAGTTCTTCATAATGTATATACATATAATGACAAAGAAAAATATCTTGTCCTCAATAAAGATTAAAATATTACAGTACAGATTTGCAGGTTAAGCACACTTCACAACTGCACTGTGGCTTCACTCATTAAATACTGTAACAATAATTTGAAAGAAAGCAATAAGTAGAAATAAAAGTTGGGGGTTTTTTTCCACTGAAGTCCACAAAATAAGTCAAGAGTAAGTTTTAAAACCTAACTCTTTGGAGATAAAAACGTTTGTACCAAGGAACATATGAACTGTAAGTTAAAAATCTTCCTCAGGCCTGAGTATCTTATTTCTGCCAACATTTCAATGCAGAATTTAGCCACTCTAAGTGACTTATGACTACCTTGGGAAGAAGTATATTAAGTCAATTAAATATGCATAAATATTATTTATAAAGCAATTCCTTAGATAAATGGATTTCAGGTCTTATCAGACATTGTACACAGATCTTAGTTATTTTTGCTATGCTTGATACCCACTCCCAACGTTTTATCTGTAAGTATCTCTCAAAGCCTCAAAAAATATGATATACAACATAACAGAAGCATCAGCATATCTTTGGATAAATTTATTATGCAGCCAGACTGTTATTTCACTCTTCATGATTGTATTGTGACTTAATCCTCCAGTTTCCATAATGATTTAAGGAATTTATAGCAACAAATTTCATTACAAAACATTATTTTTAGGTTCAAAGCTAATTAAATGGTTTCCTTGCATTACATCTGTTTATAGTTGTTTTGTTTGTTTATTTTTCCAGTAAATCAAACTATTCTTCCACTTTTGATACTCATTACATAAAATTGCAGAATCAAAAATTATTCTTTTAAGAATTTCAATATAAGTCATACATTTCAAGAAGCTGAGAAAAAGCTAAAGCACACACTTTGAGTTTTGTTCAGTTAATATCTTATTCCCTCACAAGACATAGAGAATTCAGAATTATGATTTTTTGGGGGGGAAAAGATAACATTTTGTAAATACACAAATACTTGGTTTGATTTCTGAAATCAAAATTATTTTAAAGTCTCTAGAATTAATCAAAATTAATGAAATTTTCCAAAAGAGCCAAAATGAAAGCAAAAACTCCAAACTTTCTCCTCATAACTATGATTCATGGGAAATTAAGACCTGTAAACCAGAAAGCCAATAGAAAACTAGGATCCTATTGACAAATGCTGCTTTCACAGCAATGTCTATAAATAAATTCCTATGAAATAAACAAAATGTTAAAAAGTTCCAATTTTCCATTCAATTGAAAAAATTTCCTAGCAGTATTTGGATGGAAGAAGATGTCAGTAACAAGGCTGGAGCTGTTATTATGAAGTTAAACAAAGTAATAGTCAATGTTCCCATAGCCATATCAGTACAAAATCCATGGGCACTTCTATTAATCAAAGATACCTTGAAATTTTCCACATAAAGACTTTGGAACTTCTAAGTTCCTAAATAATTATTTATATCAGCTCTTTAGGATACCAGGGTATATAAAGGAACCAAATGTAGATGTGGCCAAAGTGTGACAAGAACATATAATTAAAAATTACATGGTTCCAAAAGTATCAAGAAAAGACAACAGCAAGGATAGGAAGGATATCACAAACATTCTCAAATCACAGAAAATCATCTATGATTAACTATTTTGTCGTATAACAAAAAATATGTTTTCCCTTGAAGAAAGACATTTAAATAAAGGAGGCCACACAGAGCTACCAGAAAGGAAGTAAATAAACCAAAAACAAAATTAGCTCTAAAAAATGTCATAAGTAAAAAAAAAAAACACCCTGAAAATGCCAAAACTGTAATAAAACAGAGATCACATTAAAAACTGGTTGTGGATAACATCATAGCATATTAAGAGATGAATCAACTATTTAAAGTTGTGGTGATAAAATGTTTTATGGGTTCATTAAGTTCCAAGTCCCACCACACAGTCTGCCCAAGAGAAACAGGTTAAGAAGTTAGTAGAAGAGAAAATATGCTGTCAGAGAATAATTTCATGACCAGATTAAAAAAAAACACATAAGAGAAAAAGAAATTATCTCTGACAAACTTACCTCACAGAATTAGGCTCTATAGTATATTATAGTATGACCAAAGGTATAATATGGATAGTTAAAGGAACAGATGTTGAAGTTAAAGAATCACTTTCTGAAAATTACAGCAAAGAACAAGTTAATGGAAAGATGCTGAAAATTCACAATACTTCAAGATACTTACAAACCTCTATTATTTTAATCAGGAAAGCCACCAAAACAGCACCGAAGTAATATATTTTGAGTGTTAAAAGAATGGAATTTTATTCAATTGCAAGACATCATGAAAAGTACTTATCTATAGATTTAGGCATCTTTTTAGACAGAACTAAGAAATGTAGAAACTTAAGCAGCCTGTCATTAGGACTTGGATTCAACTATTAAGCAATTGCTACAAGAAAAGTAGGTAGCAAAGTACAGTTACAAGTAGATAGGAGCGAAAATTACTTATGTTAAACATGTATTTCAATATAGCATTTCTCCAATTCTATCTCACCTCAGAACTATTTACAATATATATGTTCAAGTCAGAAATTATTTTCATGATGGTGGGTAGAGCAGACAGAAAATCAAAAATCTCCAGACAAATCTCAGCATTTTTAAGAAGGAAAATACCACAAGCATATTAAGTGTTAAAAGAATGCTACTAGCATTCACAGGAGAAATCAAGTTTCTGTCCTCAAAGACATTCAGAAAAGGAGGAGTCAAGATGTCAAAGATGTCAGCAGTCAGATTAGAACCCTAGAGAGAACTCTCAGCTGCAAGAGGAAAACCACTGTGGAAATAGAGGAACAAAAGACTGAATATTTCCTCCTTTCCCTGAACAAAAGAAATTTAAAGTTATTGTATTTGAACAAGAAACTACCAATAGTAACAAGGGTATAACAAGCCTGTTTATCTGTAGTCTACATCTCTTAAAACTAGGAAGGATTCCAAGTTAAACTACAAATTATTGTTATTCCAGTATCTATTTTATACTGGATTTTTTTTTTTAAAATAAATGTTGATAATTTTTTTTTTTCTTGCTGAGATTCCATAGCCTGAGATGAGTATACAAATAAAGTTACGCTCAATATACCAAGCTTACACTGAAAACTCAATTTGGGAATTGCAAAGAGCTGATATTTGAAAAACTTGAGGTTTCCAAATACTTGCAAGTTGATTACAATTTCAACAGCACTTATTTGTTTGCAATTCACAGCACTACCAACAAGCTCTACTTTCAATTTACTTTGGAAATTTTCAAGAATTAGTAGCATGCTATGCACCCATGAAAAATTAAGAAAATGTATACAAGTATCAGAATAGGCCAATAACAGACAGTAAGAACTAGAGTTTCATCAATTCCAACCAAACATTTATATAATATATAAATGTATAGGATACATTCCTAACTTTGTTGCAGGTGTTTTTGAAAGGCAAACAATATCATTAAGTATTGTATGAGGAGATTTTCATCATCCCATGAATGCTGATTTGAATCTTTGGAAACCAAGACCCCAGCTTTTCCTCCTTTCTTAGAAACATTTCAAGATCAGAAAGCATTTTGTTCTTTAACCTGTGGTAGGAATGAAGTACACGGTGTATGTTAGTTAACTCACCCACTTAAAAAGCTTATTGACCTCTAACACATAATCACCTGTGTTACTCATATGAAGACTAAGTTTAATTGTTGCAGAGATCAGATGCCAAACACCAAGTCACAGCTGTTCACTGAACAGATGGGAAAGGTTATGGTGTTTGACTATTTCATTATTAGTGAGACAGGTCACATAACAAGCCATAAATCATCTGTTTACAGGCACTTTATGTGATGTAAAAAAAGATGAGGGTTTTTTTGTTTTACACCTTGAAAGTTTTTATTACCGACAAAGTCAACGATCTTCATACTGAAAACTATTTGTATGTATATCGTATCTCAGAGAAAACAGGCATTACATAACACATGATGCCCATAATTTTCTAATATTTATTATATACTATGTAACTAGTATATATGATACTATATATGAGATATAACATGTTCTTTTTTCCAGAGTACAAGGGGATGTGGGTTCAAACACCCTGTCCACAAGAGTTACAAGCCCCAATATTAAAGCAATCAAGTATTGTACAAAAAAATATATTTTCTTTCAGAGAAAACTAAGTAGTCTGTTTTCTGTTAAGCTTTGTAAGACTTCTGTATGAATTTTAAAAATAATAAATGAGGTTGTCGGTTATAGGCATAAGATCTCTGGTAATTAGTGATCTACAGCAAAAGAGAAATACAGTCTGTACAATACAGTCTGTAAGCAATGAAGCTATACAGGACGAAGATATAAACTTGGCAGGAGGACAAATCTTCCTCGCATCAAGAACAGAAATAAGAAAAAAACAAACCAAACAACCAACCAAAAGTAATATATTACAAAACAGACTTCAATTCTGGGGCCCCCTTTAACAACTGACTAAATCCAACCCTGCTCTAATCCCCATCTAGAAAGTAAATTTAATTGCATTATGGACTGACCATTCAATTTGTATCTTCCCTACAAGTGATTTGATCACCCTATCACCTTCAAGATGAAAATTGCATCTTTGCTTATCCTAACTTACACTCATGGGAAGGATAGAAGTAATACAATACTGCATTATGTGTGGCTCACTCTTGCAAAAGTGTATGTATTCATTTATATTTTTACTATTGCCCAGGGCTAACACTGAGAAAATATATTTATGGGTTTTGTTCTATTTCTTTTTTTAGGCTTTTGAATGAAATGTAAGACTGTTACTGTATCACAGGAAACATAAAGAAAAAATGTATCAGTATACATTCTAGAAAATGAGAAAAATAATGTACAGAGGCAGTGTCCTGGTTTGGGTGAAAACCAAGCAAATTCTGTTCAGTGATTTTACTTTTCAGCTCAGGTTTCTAACTAACTGC
>JANHGL010024181.1:0-21311 GCA_024611195.1 Ceyx melanurus
GGGATGGGAGGTAAAGGCCGACGGGGAAAGGCAGTGGGGAGGTGGGGGGGAGGGTAGGGGGGGGTTGAAAAGCAATTAAAAAAAAAAAAGATTTCTAAATTATTAACATTTTTTAAATTATTAATGTTATTGGTGCCTCCATGTGAGCCCGCAGATAAACTGCGCTTTGTACTGGCACTAATAATTTATAGCCCGAGCAGAGCCCTGTGGTGTGGAGCCAGTCCAAAATACACCAAGTTTTGTCTTGTCGGTGTTACACGGGAGAGTCTGTCAGCACAGACCCCCTCCCCTCCCCCTGGCTCACCCCAAAAACCTCAGGGTGACCCCTCACCTAACAAATGCTGATGAGACAATTTAATCATAATCATAAAAAAAAAATAAAATAAAAAAATTCATCAGGCTTTTAATGTAATGAGCTACTTTGCTCACTCCGGGGGGAGAAGGGGGTGATACCAGCTGTTGTGCAGCACACTCTGCCTGGCCCTGCACGTCCCACATGTCCAGCAGCCATCCGGTGCCCGGGCTGGGTGGTCTGTCCCCACTGTCTGTTCCAATCCTGGTTTGTGCTGAGGACGTGCTCTGTTGTATTCAGCATGGTCTGGTGGGTCACGGTTGAATATTCAGCATTTGCATGTCTGCACGGGCAGCCTTGCACGTGTACTGGCCTCTCGTGCACTGTACTTGTGCAAGTGCAGCCCCGTGGCAGGGCTGTGATGCCTGCAGGTGCTCTGCAAAGCCTGGGACAGCTGCAGAGCACCCTCAGGAGCCTGTGCCATGTTCACTCCGCCGTGCCTCGGCGTCGGGCTGCGCCTCGCCTCTGCTGATAAGCAAATCCTCGCTCTGCAGCGAGAGGAATTGCCTTCTTGCCCCCAGAGAAGTCAATCAAATCAAACAGAGTGGAAAAGAAGACAGCCTCTTCATTAACCTAACAAGGAGCCCTGGGGATTTACACTCTAGGTTGGAGATTCTCCTCTAGCTCCTGCTGGATGCTTCAGTGATGTTGCTCGAGCTCCTTCCCTGGATCAGCCGGGCAGGTACGTGCCAGCCCTCCACGCCTTGGGCAGAAAGCAGCCCAGGGGCTACAGATCCTTGCACAGAACAGCTTTTCTGTGACTCCTGAACCCTCTGCTTCCAAGACTGGCACAGCAGCACTTCTTCTGTCTCCTTGGCATTGCCTGATCCAAACAGCAGATCCCTCACCCGTCCCTCCTGCATCAGAGGACTCGGGTACAGTGCAGGGCTTTACTCTGGACCCAGGACCCGCAGACTCCGCTTGCCCCAGGGCAGGGGAATGGGGATGAAGACGCCTCCATCCATGCAGGGAGCCACAGCTCTGCCAAGTGGTTCCCAGGGTAGAACCTGCGACCGCCTGGTGCCCCCTTTAGGCACAGCACGGGATGCTGCAGCTGAGCTGGAGGCAGGCAGCTTCCCTCAGAAGCCAGGCACCAGCAATCCTCCAGGTCATGCAGGACCCATCAGCTCCTGGCACTGAAGGACACTTATACCCACAGGACACCACTCCAGGACAAGGCAGCAGACTGGACAAGGGTCTGTTGATGAGGAAGCTGCTTCAGGACCAGGTTTTGGGTTTTCCCCTCCTTGCATTAACACAACTGTACAAGCACCAGCCTCCCTTTAAAAAGCAGAATGGCAGCACCTTCCTTTCAGCAAGGTGCAGAAACATTCCTGTGCTGCCAGAGCCTGGAAACAGCAGCGAGGCAGGTACAGAGGTGCAATCTGCAGTGCACACAACAGGCCTTAATTAAAGAAGAGCTTGGGGGGTCCCCCTCAGCTATCCCTGGTGCCTGGCTCTCCTCAAAGAACCACACAATCCTGGGAAGGTCTGGGGACATTTTTTTAGCCCTGGAAGCTGTCACCTCCAGGGTCCTGAAGGCAATGAATGCTCTGAGGAAGCTCTCACCAAGTGAGCATGCACTGGGGATGGAAGAAGTTCTCTGCCTTTCAGCAACCCCTTCCCTCACTTTTCCACAGCAGATCTGTTTTCAGCTGGTGAAGACCCAGATCCTTAGTGATGCAATTGCTTCCAACAGACAATATTAGGGATGAACCTGTCCCACTGACTTCAGCATTTGCCTGCTAAGCTGCCTTCACTGCAACTTAGCTTCATCTGCATATTTTAATTGTCTGTAAAGCCCTAAGACACCCAACGCTCATTAAGGTGAAAGGTCTTTAACACCAATCTCTTCTATGCCTGCATGTGGCAACTGCTGCCCAAACATTCTAAACCAGCAGTACCAATGCTTAACTGAGTCCTGAAACAACATCTTGCTGCTCCAGCTGCCATCACGAGTACCTGGCACTGCCTCCAACCCACAACATTATGCCCACACTCAAGTCCCTTGCTCCACACCATGACCCAAGTAAGACTTACACCACAGAATATTCAGATTGGCACAAATTCTTGAAACAAAGGAAGAAAAGGACCCCCTCCCACATGTGAGAGCCCCTACCTCCGTGGCTGGGCACTGCCATGCTGTTGGCCAGCTGGTAGAGACGTTGCTGCTGCTGCTCTTCAAAGGTGCCGTGCTCGTTGAGGGCAGACATCATGCGTCTGTAGTGCTCCTCTGGGGTCATCTGAGTCACTGAGTCCTCCAGCAGAGGTGTGTGGGAGTTTTCTGAAGAGCAGAAAGATTTGGGTTTGGTTTTTTTATTTTCCAGAAAGAAAAACAGTGGGAAAATCACGTAAATATAGGAAGAGTGCAAAAGCAAAGGGGGGTAGAGAGATATTAGCAGAATTTCCCACAGTTCTCTAGCGTACCCAAGTGCAGCTGTCCTTGTGCTCCAATTCCATTATATACAGCCTAGACTCACCTACAACTTGCTCTATGTCCAACCATGGGCACACTTACAGGCAAGTCTAAGGCTTCAGTTGCCACAGCAGCCAGAAAACTCCTGAACAAAACTTTCTACACATTTTTTCCCCCAAAGTGACAAGCCTTGTGTTGTAATCACAGTTACCAGTCTCTGCCCCCAGGGTGGCTCAGGCAGGATGGCAGAGTTCACCCAGTTCTTGCTCTTTCATCTTGGGGCACAGGCACATGAGGTCTGTTTTGCAACCAGATCAGACTCACAGCTCTTTCCCCTACCTTTCTTAACAGCCAGGAGGACACAGTAACACCAGAGATGTGTGAGCACCCAGTGTAGGTGATGCCAGCAACTGCACCACAGGCAGTGATGTCGAGCCACCTGCCTGGCTCTTGGAGCATCTCACAAAGGCAGGCTGTTTCAGATCCGTACATCCAGCTGAGCACCCTCAGGACATTAAAATGCTTCCCAACAGTGCCCACCTACTGCTCCACCTTCCCAGATCAACCCAGGAGGGGCCTCTGCCTGCTCCCTGGACAGTAGGGAGCCCAGTCTAACAATCAGGGAGATAAAACCGCAGAGCCTTTCTATTTACTGTAAGCAGAACTCAGAGTAATTACCATTCTCCGCCTTGGCGGTGGCTGCTCTAACACTATTTTATCTTGGATCTTCCCCACAGGCAAAACCTTTTCATTACTCAGAGAGGAACTCCCAGTAACAATCTAAACAGGCAGAAGGAGGGGGAGGGAGGGAGCAGGGAGGGAGCAGGGAGGGAGCAGGGAGGGTTCCCCCCACGCTACAGTCACAAGACCACCACTGTGTTCAGTGAATGACAAGACCACCCTACCGTGTGCCCCAGATTCCTGCTCCTTCATCCACCTCATTTCCCAGACAGAGTCCCTCAAGGCTCGTGGCAGGTGACACTGCTGCCAGACTGGCTCCAAATTCAAGGTGATAGCTCTGAGCACAGGCCACTTACTCTACACCAGCATCAGCACTGTGACAAATAGGCAGGCACTGGACATCTTGCTGGGAAAAGAGCTGTGGCTCTCTCTCAGGTAAGAGAAAGGTCCCTAAGCTAGTTATCAGAAAGGATAGCCTGTGGCAAACAATCCAGTCCAAGAGGCAGAGCCCTGTAAAACGTGGCCCTGCCACAGCAGCTTAGGGACCACTTCTCTTCAGCCTTGGTCAGAGGCTGTTAGTGGGGAGCACTGTCTGCCACCAAACTCATCACACACCCAAGCACAGCAGGGGCTTGGACTTTGGGGATGTAACCTTCTCGTGGCATAATGAAGCCACCTCCTCCCCAAAGCACAGGAGGGGATAATAATAGTAATAACAACAATAATAATGAGTCTGAGCTGCACAAAGTTTCAGTAAGGTTTGCATCCCAAGACACTCTGCCAAAGGGAGATTACTCCAGCCCCTTCCAACTCAGGTCAGCCACATAGCTCAGCAAGCATTCTCAACCAGCACAGCCACTGTGGCTGTATCTGCAACCACAAATCTCCCCCCCAGTGACATGTATCTGCATCTCAGGGACCACAGGCTTCCTGTGTCCACCCTGGGTTCATGGCCTGCTTCAAGCTAGCTGGCAGCAGGAGCTGGGTCCCCACCCCAGGCTGGGGCAGAAGCCAGACCTGAAAGAGAGAAGCTGCACAAGGTGACAGCCGTGCCTCGCCTGCTTCCCTCCTGCAGCACCTGAGCCTGCAAAACACCAGTGGAAGGAGCAGGGGGGTGGGTGGCAGGAGTCCCTTCCATGTCCCCTTCCCAGCAAGTGGCTTTTTGTACCAGATTCCCACATCCTCCTCCACTCCCTCGCTGCTCCTGCCACCTCCCCCGGGAAGGCAGAAGCGCACCAACTGTTTCAGTTCCCTTCTGATGCTCTTAGCCCAAGGTCTAAGGAGCACACACCACAGACCTGATTTAGAAAAACACCCATCTTTTTTTTTTTCTTCCACAGCTGTGTCATTAGAGGGGAAAAAAAAAAAAGGAGGGGGGGGAGGGGATTTAATATCACTTAATTACCATAAACTCTATCGGATCAGCCGCAGAGCAGATTTCAGGTGCAAGGACGGGAGGGAGGATGGGGGTGGCAAGGCAAGGCTAAGAGGAAGGAGGAGTCCAGGGAAAGGCTGGATTTCCACACTTAAAACTGGGAAGATTTCACATGACTCAGCCAGTGCTAATTCCAGCTTTGCTGAAGCTTTGCTGTCTGCTTTTGTCATTACCAGGGGGTAATGCGGGAGACTGATCTCGCCAAAGCTCTTCCAGCCGCCAGGTGTGAAAGGGACTCTGGCACAGCCAAGGCAGGCATCTGCTGGGCTCCAGCCCTCTCCAGCCTGCCTCCCTCTTCCTCCACACCAAGGCAACCCTCCTCTCCCACCCTCCACCAGCACTGCAGGCTCCTGATGGCAGCAGCCTCAGGGAATTCAGGCTTTTGGAGGATGCAGGTTTTTTGCTCAGCCCGAAGGATGTGTCACTGCTGCACAACCTTTTCACCAGGCCTTGGGAAGGCTGGTCCTCCTCAAGTGATCCCAGAGAAGCCAGGAGCACCCAGCCTGCCCATCTCCTCTCCTTTGCTACAGCAAATCCACATCAGGCTGTGGCTCCCTTTACTGCATGAACTCCAATAAAAGCTCAAGGTGTCTGCTGCAGAAACACCTCACCCCAGGTTCAAAGCCAGGCCTTAGCAGCTGTAGGGTCTCTGCTGCCAGGGCATAGAGGGCCTGTGCCCTCTCCCACCATACTCAGCAGGACAGGCTGGGGGGGCAGTGAAGTTATTAGGCAGAACGGGGCCAAACATTGTTTCTTCATTTGGCCTAATTGGACAGCTGCCAAACCCATCAACATATGGATGGATGTACCCCCCCACCACCCCATCCCCATCCCAAAGAAGAGGCACAAACTGGCAGAGGCTGGCTCTGAATTGCTCAGCTGTAGCCCAGCTCCAGCTCTGGTCTAATTCATTAACCAAAGAGGCAGGAAGATTTTGTTTTGTTTTAAATGATCTACAATAGCAAAGAGAAGGGAATGGCAGAAGGAGCAACGTATGAGCTCATCAGCCCACCCCAGGGGGCCAGTGCAATATTGTTCCCTACGTGTGTTTTCCAGCACTTAGTCCAGTCTGCTTCCCAATCTTCCCAAACGACCAAGCTTCCACCAGATTTCCTTTTCAGCCGTTCAAATAGGAACCAGAAATACTGATTTTCCTCTTCGTTCTGCTTTATTCCACCTCCCGAGTAGCGGGGAAGCAGGGGTGAAGTTTTTTTTTTCACTTGAGGAATTGTCTCCTGGGGAAAAAGCTTCCCCCGTGACCTGCCAGAGCAGCCCTGGCATCTCCACAGGAGCCACGAGAACGTTCTGCTCCGTTTGACAGCGGCGCTGCCGCGGCCCCGTTTCCACCCAGACAGGGCTCGCTTTTGATCTCTGGAGCGTGTGCTGGGGAGGGGGGAAGGGAAGGTTCCCGCTTCCCCGCTGGAAGGGTTTCCAACCCTACAGGTGTTTTTTCACTCAGCCAGAGAGGAGCGATTGCCTTGGCTGCCTCTCTTCTCCTCGCCTGCTCAGGCGCAGCCACGGCGGCGCGAGCTGTGCCGCGGGCAAGGGGTCACTGCTCCTCTTCCAAAGGCTGTTCCAGAGACAAGGCAGCTGTGCCCCGAGCCAGAGCTGTGGCCAGGGTCAGTGTGGGAGGGAGGGAGAGGCCTCACCTTGAGCTGGGAGTGTGGCAGGCAGAGGACCAGGATGGCACGAGGCTCGCTGGCAGGCCAGAGGAAGGGTGCACCCAGCCAGCGTGGGGCTGCACGGGCTACAAAACTCCAACTGGTCCTTGTTTCTCTTCAGGCTACAAAACTCCTCTCCTTGTTTCCCTTCCCACTCCTAAATCACTAACTGCAACCACAGCAGCTGGGTCCCAGCCAAGCTCGGGGCTCTGGCACAACCTGACACTTTACAGCTCTACTCTACAGCAGCAGCTCCCCAGTCCCAGGTAACTATTCACTAGGGGAATAGTTTGCATTTGAAAATGGCTTGTCATGCAACCTGGATCCTTCCATTTCCAATCAGCTCCTTAGGACAGAGCTGGGAACACAGAGGTTGTTTCCCTCCCAGCCCTCCATGGTGCCCATGCCAAGGGAATGTTGCCTGGCTCCTGGAGCTCTCTGTTGCAAGGTGCTCTTGCTGTTTGGGGCTTAAAACACAGACCCACCAGCTACAGCCTCTCCTTGGACACCCTTTTCATAGCAGGGGGTGGGTAGAGGCCCCAAAAGCACCAAGTCTCTGCCCCTGTGCAGCCAGCCCCTCACTGCTCTGATGGCATCAGCACAGCCTGGTCTTGCAATGCCTGCCACAGTGCTGGGTAGAGCAGGGCTTCCCCAGTGACCTAATGCAATAAAACACAGGTCATAAATACATGGGAGGCTGAAAGACCCAGCTCAGAATTTCCATCTGTCTCACACTCTTCTAAAGAGCAGGGAAGGGTTTCTGAGAAAAAAAAAAAAAGTGGGAGTAGAAAACCTAAGTTTGTTTTTACTCAGGGCTTCTCAGGAACCCCTCTCTTAATGAGCTGGAGGAATCCCTGAGTCACTGAGAGTTAAGGGGCAGGATCTTGATCCCACTGAATGTGGCAAAGCCAATGGCTGCTCATCTGTCTCACACTGCACTCCAGTCAACAACAGTGGAAAGGCCCAGAGGAACTGGGATCATTTGACCCTGCTGCTCCCATGGCAAAAAAACATCCTTTTGTGCAAATTCAGCCACTTGATTAGGGTGAATCCAAACACAACCAAGGTGGCTTGGGGAAGTTTAGCCCATGCCCAGCCAGGCCAGGTGGGCTGTTGTTACCTAGGTTCAGTTCCCTGCAAAGGAGACAGGCTCAGCAGGGACAGCAGAGGTGACAGCAGGTGCCTCAGGCATGTTAGGAGGGGCTCCTGCCCCTATAGAACAAATGCCTTTCAGAATCTACAGAAGCATCCTGCTAGAACTTACCTGCACATCTACTACAAACATTTCAAGGATCACAGGAATAGGGCAGATGAAGCGAAATGAAGTAAATCAAGCAAACCTAGTAAAGAGTATCAGTATAGAGGGTTCCTCTTCACACATTTCAGAAAAGTCCAATAAAAAACTAAGGTGCTTGTACTTGTATTAAAGAGTTAACAGGCAGGAGAGGGTTATGTGAAAGAGAAGATTTAGTGTATTAGGTAGAGTTGGCAATATATTAAGTGACACAAGCATTCAACATCCTCTCAGAGTATTCTGCCTTTCAGATCATAATTTGGGGACAAGGAGTCAAGCAGAGACAACACACACATGTTATACAAAATTAGGATGCAGTACAGGTCTCTAGATCTATACCATATATCTTTATATAGCATAATAGAAGGGATGCAGTTTAAGGAGGCTTCAGGACAAACTGCTGCAGAAAAGTCCCCTTTGAGATTCTCTGGACTGATTCCTGAGAGCATACACCTGGAAGAGTCCCAGGTGCTGGACTGCAAGCCCAA
This sequence comes from Ceyx melanurus, assembly GCA_024611195.1. NCBI lineage: Eukaryota > Metazoa > Chordata > Aves > Coraciiformes > Alcedinidae > Ceyx > Ceyx melanurus. The sequence goes on from JANHGL010024181.1 coordinate 8,328, forward strand.
GAAACAGGATTTAGCTCTAGACAGCTACTCTGCTTTGATTTTTTGGTGTTTTTTTAGTGGCCAAAGAGTGCAGGTTTGGCACAGTGATCTAGACAGGTATTACTGACAGCTAATTAATTTGAACTTAACAACAAAGCCTTTAAGTGAACGTCCTGCAAAACCTCATTTATGCAACCTTGAGACAAACTCATTAACTGCAGGCTCCATTACCCATTCCACTTTGCTAGGCATAAAGTTTAAAAATCATGTTTAATAGGAGAGAACTGTAAGACAAATCAGGAGATTAAAAAAAAAAACCCAACCCAAAAAAGAGAATCCTTCTGCAGATTCCATCTCTACAGGATCAGTGCCATAAATGCATAAGAAAGAACCAGGCAGCTCTATTCTCCCTGCTAGCCTTCTTTTTTTTCCCTTTAAAGGAACAGATGCCAGCATGATAAGCCTGTGTGTATCTTTTCTATCAAACATGTAATCAAGACATTCAGCCTGAAAAGTAGAAACACCCCTAAAATCCACCTCAAAAGCTGCAGCTTGCTTTTTTAATCATAAAGCAATTATTCTAATTAAGAGGCAATCCCTTTCTTGCACTGCAAGCTTCCCTCCGAGGAGATAAAGAAAGCACAGCACACTGGCAGCCTCCTTCATGCACCCTCAGTGCCCGAGACTCCCAGCTCCCACACCACAGCCTCCTGCAACCCTCCCTTCCCTCCCTCTTTAATTTCAATTAAGTTCCACTCTTAAGAAAGGAGAAGAAAAGGGAAGGGGATGGGGAAAGGAGAAGCAGCACTTACCCTTTGGGGACTCACTTCTGGCTTTCTTGCTTTCTAAAGGACACTCACTGCTGCTGTTGGGAGAACATACTCTTCTCTTGCCTAAAATTTCATCTAGAAGAGAGATGAGAAACCTGAGTATCAGATAAGGTTGTACTTTCCTCTTTGCAGAAGCAACCAGAGAGACTTTGGTATTTTGCCTCTATCCCTCTCACAGACACACACACGCACACATATATTACAAGCAGAGGGAAAAAAAAAATGAAAGTAAGAAAAATCATCATCTTGAGAGCCTTGATCTGCTTTCCTAATCACGCAGCCCAAAAGCACATAATGACTATTCACACTCTGATCAATGCAACGTTTTAAAGCTATAAATTCTGAATCCAGTTGATTTCCTTACTGAGTTTCATCATTTGTTCTGGTGCCTTTTGTCCCCCTGGTGTTTCCACTCCTTTCATGCCCTGATGCAAAGCAACTGGGGGAGAGAAAGGGGAGGAAAAAAACAACACAACAAAAAAAAAGCACAACAGATCTCTGAATCTTCCTACCACAGTATCTCTCTCTCTCTCTCTCTCTGCTCGCTCTCTCTCAATCTCTCTCTCCCCCCCTCCTCCTCCTCCCCCCCTCCTCCTTCAAAACCTCAAGGTCCTTAGCAATCTTCCCCCTCTAGATTGTACGGAAACACTCAAGCCTTTTGCATTACTGCAGCCCTACAAACCAACACAAAATACCTAATATACAATTACAGCGTCCCCGAACAGATTTAAAATCAATATCCTCCCATCATAATGCTGGGGAAACTGAAAGCATGATGTTGCATATGGGCAGGAAGGAAGAGACTGTTTGTCACTGCAAGCATCAAATTCTCATCTATCAAGGGCTTGTTAAAGATGCAGCATCTTAGAAGGAGGGGGGGGGGGGGGGGGGGGAAGCAAGAATCTCACAAACAAGCACCATATTTGAGCGAGCACACGCTGCATCTGCCCGTGAGTCAACACGCACGCAAAGCTTCTGCAATGTGCCCGAAGTGTGGTGGTTAAGAAAGGTTACAAAGCCCCTTGGTGCTATTTATAAGCACAACAAAATTATTTCTGTTCCAGGGGAACGTTAGAAGCCAAGCAAATGTCCCTCGTACTCAAAAAAAAAAAAAAATCACTCTGCGTTACTTTGAATTCAGGTTCCTGCCTTGGCGTTGCATTTCTGAAGAGATCCAGAGCACAGATTTGCTGCTGCCACAGGCTGAGCAGCGCCCAGAGCAGGCAGTTCACGTGCCCAGGGCACAGCCTGCCAGGCACTGCCTTTATCCAAAGAGATTCAGGAACTCTGCAAAGTTCCAAGTGGCATTTCAAGGTTTTAAAGAGCACAAGCTGCCTCTGATTTTATCTTGCCATGACCCTGTCACCCAGCCTGTTAACGAACCTGGCACTCAAGAGACAACTGCAGAGGCTCACAAACCATCCATCACCAAAAGCAACGTAAACACAACCAAACAGTGGTAACTGGAAAGCAGATGGGAAAAGGAAGAGAATCAGGCACTGACAGCACTGAGGTTTTTCACAGCGCTTCACATCCCAAGTGTTGAGCCAGCCTTTCAGTGCAGCTTGATTTTGAATCAGTCCTCCTGCCTCAGTTTACCCTTTAAAGAACTCCAAAACCACGGCCAAGGCAGTGTCACAGCTGGGGAAGTACCTGGCCACACGGCACCAAGACAGTCCCAAGCTCCAAGCTCCCTGCCCATGGAACGCTTCATTCTTCATGGTGATTTTTGCTGGAATCGTTAGGCTGAAGCTGCAAACCCCCGGCGCTGGAGGCCAAGGCCATATATCCTCCTCAGAAGTGTTCTCATCCGGGATTTGTGGCTTTGACACAACAAAAGTCCCATTACTCTGCTCGTCCCTCCCAGCCTGGACAGGAGGCAGCGAAAACGCAACAGGGCTCGTTCTTTATGTACTTCAGGCAGAAGAGACTTCGCGCAAGAGCTGGCGACAGAAGCCCCAGTTCCATGTGACAGCAGTTAGGAGATGAGCAGTAAAGATTCCTTGATTTCACAGCTCTGCCAAGGCACCTCATTACCCTCCCTAGCACTCCCTTCTCTCTTGCTATTCTGCTCCCACCCCCGTGCGCCCATCTGCCAGCAGCCGCTCGCTCCGACTAGCGCCGTGCCCCGCTGTTCCCAGGCACGTCAGCAGGACAGGTTGTGAGTCCCATCCCACTCCCAACAGGCTGCACTGGTGCTGGGGAAGAGACGAGCTCAGGCAGTCCCTGTGAAGCGGCACCACCTCCCTCAGATCCCAGACCTCCCGGCACCCACGTTCCCCGGCAGCTCAGGGGAACGCCCGGGGAGCCGGAATCCTGCGGTCCAGAGCTGAACTGGGTCCTCCAGGGAGGGATCCCACCCCAGTGTATTCATCTCAAGCATTTTCCTTCCAGCATCTCGGCTTCGTGCTGCACCAAAGCCCCAAATCCCACATGCTGGGTTTGTATTTGGGTTGCCCCCAGCAGTTTTTATTGCAGTTAGATCCCAGAATGGAAATATTAAAATATTCTTTTTTTTTTTTTCCTTTTTTCCCCTCTACATTTAAGACAAAATCCCAGGATGTGTCAGAGTCTGCCTCTGTCACCAGAAGTGTGGGGACTAAATCAACAAGATAACACAGTAAGCAAGGAAAAGGGAATAACTGGAATGAGTAGCCAGTAGAAGCAAAGATCCAACAATCTGCTCCAAATACACGAAGGCAGTAGGAGAGCAGAACACTGAAATGTTTGGAATTCCAGCCCGATATTAGAATAAATCCCACCCCCTTTTGTTTTTTTGGGGTGCCAAGCAGGGAAGAGGCAGGTCACCTTTTCTTTAGTTATTTACTAAACTCACAGATTCTGAGGCACAATCGAAACAACGACGTTTGTGTTCCTGCACCAACCCTCTCTTCACAACTGAACCCATGCACACAGCTCCAGCTGGCTGCTTCCCCCTGCCCTGCTGCAGCACCCTCTCCTCTACAGCCTTGGTGTCCAAAGCCACACATCCCACCCACAGAGAACCAGGGGACAGGAGCATCCACAGCCCATCTCCCCCCCAGCCTCACAGCAGCTGCTGGTGCAGCTCCTGGGTCTCAGCACCCTCCCAGAGACCAGAGATCCCAGAGAGCTGTCTGCTCCAGCCACACTCCCCCTAGGAACAGGATGGGGAGGGATGCTTGTGGGGTTTTTTTGGTTTTGATTTTTTTTTCTCCCCAAATCCCTGCTTTTGCCTCCTCTCTCCTGCCTTCTCCAAAGCATTTTGGTTGAAAGGAAGCCAAATCAGAGCAGTTTTTGTAATATTACAGCTGAAAATTACAGCCATTATCAGTAGAAGTGCAACGTTAGGAAGCTAGGCCAGGCAGTAACACAGGTAAGGAGTGCAGGAGGAAGCCCCATGCATACTGATCACTTACTGCCACCAGTGCAGCACAGCCCTGACCACACAACACCCCCCAGCTCTCAGTGCAGGTCCCCAGGTCCTGCAGTACCTTCACAGCCCCTGCCAGCCTGGCAAGGCACAACAGAACAACTCCAGACAGGGCTTTGGAAACAAAGTCCAGTGTTTTCCCCATAGACCTAGAAATCAAAGTGGAGTTTTCTTATCCCCTTCTTTCATGGGAAGCCCAGCACTCACCTGCTGCTCTTCTACAGTGAAGCATGAGTAGAGACAGACCTGGGGAGCAGGTCAGCACTTCTGCCTCCAGACAGAAGTATCAGCCATGCTTTGCAACCATAAAGAGAAATGAAGCAGGTTGAGCTTGGGTAGAAGCCAGGGCCATGGCGGGGGGGGTTTCACCTAATCACAGCTCTGGACTGGAGACATGTTGATTCCATGGGTGGAAATGTCACCTGGAAACAGCAGTGCTTTGTACTCCTGCACTGCCTCTAATCCTCAGCCTCCCAGCTGGGTGCCTTAACAGGCATGTTCATCAACACATCTAAGAATCCCAAACCTCATTATCAGCTTTGAAGAGAAGACTTGGAAGCCTGAAGTCAGATGGAAAGATTAGAAAACCTATCTCTAGGCTTCCCCAAAGAGGAATTTTTCTCTCCTCTCTTTGCAGGAGAGAAGATGCACCAAGGGCACACATCACATCAACAGCAGGGTGGAGCTGAGCCCATGGCCCAGTGACTGAGCACAGGGTTTCACCTGGACAAGGGAGATGAACAACCAGGAGGTGGTCACCAAATTTTTGCCCTCCCCCTGTTAAATGGGTGGACTACAGAATGGCCAAGGGACTGCACCAAATTTTTTTGCACTGTGTTCAGCTCCAGCACAACCAGAAGAGATCCAGACCTATCTCACGCTCCCAATCCCTATCACTGGGTCTGCTCTGAAAGCTTCTTGGACCCAGAAGTCCTGAGTAAACAGAGAGTTGAGCCAACCTACATGGGAAATCACCCAGGCTCAGCCAGCCAGCATCTCCTGAGAGAAGAAGCCTTTTTTTCACCTCCTTTCACATTATTTTAGAAGGAAAACATCCTCCCTTGCTCTTAACTCCCCCCATCAAACTTACACCCTGGAGATGACAATTCCCACTGACCAGTCTGAAACGTCTTGGCAGCACCTCAGCTTATTCAGCTCTCTCCTTTCCTCTGGCACAAACAGGCCACCAGCAGAGGAGCTGCTCAGCTCCAACAACCCCGGTGCTCCAACCCCGCTGCTCGGTCTGTCCCCGTGCCTGACGTGACAGGTTTGCAGGGACCCTGGAGACTGAACTTGCCCAGCGATGGGCTTGTGCCTTTGTCAGAAGCTGCAGCAGCTTGTAGAGTCTCAGCAGGCCCAGAGCTGCTCCCAACAAAGGCTGGAGGACGAGGGGCCGGGCAGGAGGCTGCGCGCAGCAGCGGGGAATCTGGCTGCGCATCGGCCCCAGCCCTTGCCAGCAGGAATCAATGGAACAAAGGCAGAGTGAAGCACAAGGTCATGGGAATAACAGGCCATAATTTAACTGAGGGCAACCAGAATGGGAAACAAAAATTATTGGGGAAGCTGGGGGAAGGGCAGCAGTGGGCTTTGGAGGGTTTGGATGCTGGAACAATACAAGGGCATGGCAGCTCGTGGGGCAGGGCTCGGTCTAGCAAGGAAGGGGAAATACCCCTGGGTGTCTAACTCAAAGCTGGGCAATCTCCACCATGGGGATGTCAAACCAACTGGAAAAGAAAGGTCCCATCCTCCTGCCAGCAGGTCAGCTTAATGGCTTTAGGGACACTGCAGGCAGCAGGCTTCAAACCTCAGCTATTGCACCGGGTTATCTCATTGCTCCTCTGCGTCTCCACATCTATATCTATTTGTTGGTTGTCACTTAGATTTAGATTGCCAGCTCTCCAGGGCAGGGAGCATCCTTCTGCTAGCTGCTGTACCAGCCTTAATGGCACAAAAAGTACAAACAGCAGAGCAAGCTGGGCAGTCCTGACTTAGGAATGTCCTGACTCGGGACTGTCCTGCCTAGACCAAGGGATCTGCAAACGTTCCCCAAGTATCATGGTTTGAGCTGCCTGTGATAAAAGGCAGAAAACAGAAAGAAAAATAGGAAAGAAAGCAGAGGAAGGAATGAACACTCTATTAGTCTCTTAGTACCAAGCAAGGTGGATGAAATATCTTTCCTGCTCACTGTGAGAATACTTGACATTGGCAAACTAACCCCTTCCCAAACACAAGTGCAGCTAACATGAAAGCTGCAGGAGCACATGAGACAGTAGTTGAGCAGAAGGATTCCCAACATGTAGCAGATCAGCCATCCCTTCCTAGGCAGGAGAAGCAGCCTGCACCCCCTTTCTCAGCTCTAACCACTGGGCCATCTGCCTTTCCTCCTACCATGCAAACAGTATCCTGCTCCTTCCCACCTCCTTGTGCTCAATTTTCCTAGTGAGAGCCAAGTGCCTCAAGGACTGTCCAATATTTCAGTTCCCAAGGACTGAAGCAGAGGGAGGTGCAGGTGATGCTGGAACCATCCTCCTGTCTGCCCTTAATGAGGCTGTTTATTACCAACAGAGCACAAACATCCCCTTATCTCCCAGATACTCACAAAATTCATTTTTACAGCATGCACCAAGCCTTAGAAAGGTGGTAAATATTCATAGTATGGAAAACACTCATGGAGAGGATATGCTGTACTTAAGAGAGAGATCTGAATTAATTTTATATGCTGCAGAGAGGCTTTTTAGCAATTGCAAACTTGTGAATCCCCACTCCCTTCCAGAAAAGCTTTCAAGAACGAGGCTGGGAAGGTGGGCTGGAAGTCCAGGCCTTTTGCAGACTCACTTTCTAGCTCTAGAAAAGAGCATATTCTAAGGGGCAAGACAGCAGAAAGGGGAAGCTTCTAAAATCAGGAGACTTGTAAGATGATTTCAGTAAGGACCGGGTTTTCCTTGAGGGACCACAAACCTCTTGGGCAGAAGCCTCAATTTATGTATGTGTGATAAAAAGCAGCAAGAACCAGCATCATTCCTCAGACACAGAGACTTCTCTCAGCCCTGGGGAATGCCACCCAACCCTCCCAAAGACAGGAATGGCAGCGTGGCAGGGACAGCACCCCCCTGGGCTCCTAGGTGCTGGATCTCCTCTGCATGGTCTGCACCAGCAAGCTGGTGTTCCCTCCAACAGCCAGGACAGCTACTCCACCTCCTCTGGCAGCTCCTACCAACCTCCCAGCTTTTCTTTAGAGAAGTGAAGGCTGAAGACAGTGCTTTCCAACAGAGCTGCTGGTGGTGCTGTACCCTTAGCACCATTTAAATGTCCAATTGCACTCATTCAGCCCCTGAAAAAACCAGCGCTCCTCCAGTCCGTGACAGCTTTGACAGCCAGACTCCTTAATTCCTTTTTCTTATTCCCTTAATCTGTCATCTTTATCAGGCTGGGGAAGTGCCAGGCAGCATGCAGGAGCCCCGGCCCCGATCAATCTCCACATTACAGCTGACAGAATGGTGCTAATAACTTATTGATCTCATGTTTGCCAAGCCCCACTGGGGCTGAAAGGCTGCCATTGATTGGCTTGAGGGAAGGAGCCTCTCAGCTGAGAGCAGAGAGGAAAGCCTTCAAATTGTCTTCTTCCCGAGGAGCTTGGAGATGGAGGGAGGGTGGGGAAGGGAGAACAGGGAGGAGGACAAGGGAACTATGAAGAGGGAAAGAAATGGAAAAAAGAAGGGTGTATTTGTGAGATGAGATTTAAGACCAGGAAAAGAAGGGTTGAAAAAGGGGTTGAGATCCAAAGGAATGGAAGGAGGAGGGAAAAGAGCAGGAAAGGGGAGAGGAGCAAAGGGAAGAAACAGGGAACAAAAAGATTGTGCAGTGCTGAAAAATTAATTAAATAGGCTGTTGACCCTCTTCTTGCTCACAGCAAATCATTAATAAAATCCTTCCAACCCCCAGCCCTCCACCCTCAGCCAGCTCCTCCCGGGCCTGTTCTGTACCCTGCTGACTGCCCTGGCCAGCTCTGAAAGCACAAGCTTGCAGCTGAGGAGAGGGCACCATCAGGACAGATTCCAGTTACATTTATGAGCCTGTTCCCCACAGTGAAACATGTGCAACTTCACCCTTGAGCATCCCCACCCATCTCCTTGGCTTGCACAGAGGAGGTAACAGTAGAAAGCCATCAGAATTGCTTAGCAGAGAAAAAGGGGCTGAAGGTTTTTACTGTGCCCCTGTGGGGAAACCTGGGCTTACCTGGACAGCAGAAGGATAAAAACCAAACACCAGCTAGCTAAGCTTTCACGAATTCTAGTAATGGTTATCATCTTCTTTCCCATTTAGCCTCCAGCAGCCCAGGGCAGGCCAGTTCTGCCAAGGGGCACAGGCTCTGGAGCTGGCAGGAAAGGCAGTGATGAGCACCCATGACCCTGGCAGCTTTGCCTGTCCTGGGGCTCTAACTGCACAGCATGGTCAGGTCTGTGTTCCTGGTGGGTTTCTCTCACGTCTATCAATCCAAAAGGCTGGCTCAGCATTTTGTCATGTGTCCCTCTCTCCCACACAGCCCTGCACCCTTTTCCCTTCAGCAGGAGTTTCAGCAGAGCCCTCCCAAGGCTGAGAGCCACAGAGCAGCCTCCTGCTGACTGCTTGAAAGGAACAAGGAGCAGCACAGCAGCTCAGCACTGCTACCTGGGCACCTAATCACAGCACAAGCTTTCCAGACACACAGCTCTGGCGAGCTCGTGGGGGACAGGGTTACCCCTGCTGTGCAGCAAGAGCAGAAAGCCAGGCTTTGCAGGGCTGAATCTACAGCATCCAAACCCGATGACACAGAGATACACGTGCACACTGGAGCAGGAACAGTGTCAAAACCCTGGCTCTGAAGTATCAGCTTGACTTGTGGCAGGGTCAGGAGCAGCAAGTCTCTGCCCAGCAGCAAGACAAGGCAGGTGCCACGTTACCATCTGGACTGGGTTTCTGTAGGCAACATCAGTGAGATGTCAGCACACCAGTGATGTGTTTTCAGCTCCTTACCAGCTGCCTGCACAGCACCTGGGAAGGGAGGTGGAAGCAGGGGGTGGGGAAGAGGTTATTTTTGGAAGCAGGATAATCTTGCTCTTCCTAGAGCTGCTAGAATAGGAAGAAAGAGTCAGTGTTTATTTCAGTTTCAAAGCCTCAACAGGTACTGGCCTTAAGTCTGGGGGCTGATTGAACTGCCAGAGAATGAAGACTCATTATCCTCACTCTGGCCAGTCTGCCCTGGTCACACCAGGCACAGAGGCCAGCTCCTTAAGCTGCCATGGGGAGCCCTGTCTGGCTGTGGCACTCCTCTCCTAAAAAGGAGGGAGGAGAGATCCACCTTGAAACACCTCACTGACCTTCCCTAAGGTGTCTGCAGAGCCATCCTACAAGAACCCTCCTGCCAGAAGCAGGCTTCAAATCCCTGCCAAGAGCAAGGTTTATAGAAGTCCAAGAACAGGGCACTAACCTACCTCATCTCTTTCTGCTCCTGCAGTAACAAAGCCAAGAATAAAACCTGAGCACTCAGAGCAGCAGAAGGCCACGTGCTGTCCCACGCTGCAAGGGCAGCTGCAGGGCAGGGAGAGAGGAAATGCTTCCATGCTGGGCTTTCCCATTTTTCCTTCACCTCCCAAGACCTCCATTTGTATTACAAAAGGATGCTGGTTACGTCCCACTCCCACAAGGCTTCAGAAGAAATCAGAATGTACTTAAATAGAGCAGGAAGAAAGGACAGATCCTTCAGATCCAAGCCAAGAGGATGAATGGCACTGACAGAGCCTAGACCCTCACGTCGCCCAGGTAAACAGACCTCCTTTGTGGTAAAACAGAAACAAAGGTGCTTGGGCTCACAACTCCTAGATGCCCATTTGGTGCTGATTTTCTGCTCAATTTAAGGCAGCAATTCAATAAAGGCTACTGGGGTTTTTTTTCTTGTTGTTTAGCTTTGTTAAATGAAAACACGTCTGCATCCCAGCTCATTATCACACGCTTAGAAAACAGCCCTTCACTGGGATTCTGTCTCTAACCATTAGCCATAACATCCTTGATCTCAATTCTTTTCACCCCCAATATTAACTCCTCTTTAGCAGATGGAAGCTGTACATCTCAGTGCAAAGCCCAGTGGAGCCACTGGAGAGCCCTCCACGGCTGGCACACAGGGTTCTGGGGTGGGCACAGTGTCAGACAACTACTTGGATCAGCTGCAGATCCCCTGTGGGAGCTGCAGTCAGTAAGAATTCCAAGACCAGCTCTGGAATGTGAATGGTTCACTCCTGAAATTCCTCCTTCTCCCTTGCTCAGTCAACACAGCATCAAGTGGAAAGATGAGACAGCAGCATGGATACAGAACAACACACAAGCTCAGAGAGAAAAGAGACCTCTCTCTTTCATGGTGTTTTTGAGACCTATAAAGTATAAATGCCCTCCAATGGAGCTGGATCCCTGAAGTGAGACTCCTCAAGGGACACAGATGTCACCTTGCCCTGTTCTGTGGGATTTCCACAGCAATCATTCAGCTGGTCACCGAGGACACCAATGCTCTGAGGTCAAGGCTCTCAGGGTTTGTTGTCTCCATCACATTGACCAACAACCCCTAGAAAAAGCCCAGGCTCTCTGGGAGCCCTGCAGTATTGGAAAGCTGCTTCCCACACACAGCCAGAGCAGCCTCTAATCACTGGGGAAGGGTCTTTAATCCATACACAGTCCCAAACATGCAGAGCTACAGCAAAGTGCTTGCTGTTCAGAGTCAGACCTGCTAACTCTGCCACATCTCCACCAAGTGCCCTCTCTCAGACAATATTCAGACATCAAGCCAACTCCCTCTAATCACCAGAGGCAGAAGGAAGAGAGGGAAGATCTACCCACCTTCCTCTAGCATCAGTGAGCCTGAATTCCTCCACTTCTATCCATGCAAATAGTCCTACTGCAACTGGAAAGTCATGAAATCTGGCACTGCAGAACAGAGGGTATTTCAGGAGAGAAAGAGGAGAAATTAACAGGATTTTTTGGTTTGGTGTTTGTTTGTTTTTTTCCCAGGAGATAAACTATTTAGAGCCTTGAGACCAGGACTCTATTGCAAAAGGCTTGTTCAAATGCTAAAGCAGTGCACAGCACACACACCCAAGGGAGGAGGCACTTTCTCTGAGCAGCCTGGCAAAACCTCCTCCATCCTCCCCCACCCCACGCCCGCCCTGGCAGCCTGCATTAGCCAAACTGGATAGAGGGGATTGGACTTGTTTACAGACACACCACTAGCTGCTTAAAGGGGCTCTAAATCCGTGTTTGATGTGCAAACCATCAGCTTTGCTACCCTGCCTTTGTCAAGCAGCCTTGGTTCTGCTCACCCTGGGGTGTGTGTGTGTGGCTCCCTCTCTCAATTAAGATTAAAAGCGCCTTGTGCCATCATCAGCTCTGGAGGTAAAGCCCCTCTGTAGTGCCAGTGCTGTGCCCTGCCTTTATCTGATCCATTTGGAAATGACTTTTATATGCTCATTAGGCTCCTCGCCTGCCCTCCCTTCCCACGCACTCCCCCCGAGGCACCCGAGCAGACTTGCTCTACCTTTGCAGATGTTGTTAAGCCTCTTACTGAATCTCACCACTGCAGGCTGCCTCTGTGTGCTCCTAAGGAAGTACAGACCCCATTACACCTATTTTTCCTTTTCTTCCTCCATTTGGCACATTATATCCCCACCGTGCCTGCCGTTTAATTAGCAGCCAGGAAAGCGTTCTCCAGCGGTCTCCCAGCTGAACAGCACCAGCAGTGAAGAAGGAAAGCAGCAGGAATTCAAGGCTGCAGGCTGGAGAGAGCAGAGCCTGTTCATGTCTCCTTGGGAAAATGGTCTGGGAGCTCTTGGCATCACCAAAGCTTTTTGCTTTTTTTTTTTTTTTCCAGCTAGGTTTTACACAGTTCCTCCCAGCTGCAGCCCTGCAGACTGTCAGCACTTAGGTGAAGTGGTTCACACCTCTGCCAAGGGAGCTACTCCCTGTTCAAGAGCCAACATCCCCTCTCAGCCTCTCGATTAGCTGGCCCCAGGTTTAAAAAAAGAATTAAAGAAAAGGCCTAACAGTGGCCAGAGAAGCAGATTATCATAAGAGCTCAGTATAAACCCACTGTAGGTGTAACTTAGACTAGAGCTAAAGAAAAGAGGAGCTGGAAATCACTGATCAATGCAGAGCCACTGACCTGGCAGAGAGGCAAGTTCCCCTCCTTCACACTACGTTCTTTGATCCTCCACAAGGAGCCCCTGCTCCTTCCATCTGCACTGGCAACAAGGGACACTTGCACTTGAAACTGCACAAGAGTTTGGTGAACAGACATTCCCCAGGGCCCCGAGAAACCAGTGCTCCCCATGATGCAACCACGAGCAGCTCCACTCCCAGTCATGGGGAGAAGTTTGATGGTGAAGTCAGAGGGCATGCCATGGCCAGTGATCAACCCAGATGAGAGGGAAGGAGGGAAGGAGGAAGGGAAGGAGGGAGGGAGGCAAGGAAGGGCCATCCTGAGGATGCAGATGTGGAAAATCCCACACCAGGGATCAGATTTTCTCACCCAGTTACAAACCAGGCAGCTCTTCCCAAAACCACTGGCACCTGAGTGGCACCTGCACTGCCTCCGAGGTGCCAGGGGGCAGCCCCAGCACCCCGAGTTTGCTCTGTGATTAAGAGATCTCGGCAGCACCTCCCCGCCGGGGCTGCGGCGGCAGACACACGGGAATATCTCAATCGTTCCCCGCACCACGGCGGCTCCGCGGCCGATCGATCGGG